>VDFB02106946.1:16227-108179 GCA_007258455.2 Sequoia sempervirens
TACCCCCACTCTCCCTTTCTCTCCCACTCCCTCCATATCTCTCTCTCAAGTCATAATTTAAAACAAATATCATTTATATTTATATTAATATTAAAAATTAATTTTTAATACAGGGGGTTCAACCGAACATGTTTAGAATGTTCGACTGAACCCCATTCAAATCTTTTTTTTATTGTATGTTAAATGGGTTCAGTCGAACCCCCATTCGACCGAATATTATTTTTTTGTTCAACCGAACAGTTGTTCGACCAAACCCACTTATTTTCACCCACATCCTCTTAGGCACCAAAATTGCTCAAAATTTTGCACTTCGAAGCTCGATTTGATAATGAAAATGGAGGAGATCTCAAAATCCCAACTGGTAGCAGGTTTCCCTCAAAACGAGCTATCCAACGAATATAATTTTAATATGTTTTGATTATATTATCTATTTGTTTTTTAATTTTCATTCACCGAAAACAAAACTCTTTGTTCTGCACACGTGGAAAAATAGAATATTATCAAAAAAAAAAAATTTAAATATGAGTGCACCAGATATTGGAGTCCTTGATCCAACAAAAAAAAAGAAAAAGAATTTTGATACATATAGTAAAAGTTATGCGTTATACGGTCGCGTTCTGTCTAAATTGTAATTGATTTGACTTTGAAAATTGATTAAAGAAAAAATATTCAATAAAAGACTATCTAACCAAGTGGAATCACTAGATATCGGAGTTACAAATCTAAATTCGAAAGAATTAGAATTTTATCTTTCAAGGAAAAAAAGTTATACATTATACGGTGTGCGTCACTTTTTAAAAATGTTGTTTTTTGAAAAAAACCAATTTTCGTGGGAGATGGAAAAAGAAGTGCAATCTGATTCCAAATTTTTTTAAATTTTTTTTTAAAAAATTGATAGACAAAATGTGACAAGACTCTAGTCTGCATCATCTTCAAATTCCTCATGGTTTAACCACTATAGGTGCTCGAATGTGAAGATTTAGTTAAAAAAAATAAATTCAGTGTCCAGTTTGGCCAAAAATTGTAAACCACTATTGTGGGATCACCCAAATTTTGTTCCCTAATAAACATACTCTAATTTTTTTGTCAAAATCTTATTTTTAAGCATAGCCCACTAGAATGGAGCTTTCATTTTAATAAACATACAATAAAACCTTCATTGAAACCTTATTTTCAGGCGTAGCCCACCAAAATAGAGAAGTGTTTCAATAAAGAATGATAGAGAATGGTAAGGAGATGTGCATGATAGGAGGCATATGATTCATTGTTTTTTATCTCATTCCTGCTCTGATCAACAAGGGTTACAATGTTCGCACTACTGTTTGTAATCCAGGTATTTAATTGACATATGTTTGCATAATCTTAAATTCCTTCAAATGCTTTTGAAGTATCAATGTATCCTATATAGGGTTTAGAATGAATTCTTTTAATTTAAAAAAATAAATCAAATGCTTTTGAAGTATCAATGTGTCCTATATAGGTTTTAAAATAATTTCTTTTAATTTAAAAAAATAAATAAATGATGTATTTTCCTATGATTAGATAATGTGGAGATCTCCTAAATTTTCCCTAGCACACTGTCCTCTTTCACACCGTGTTCATTACTCCAACTAGGTAAAAGCACAAAGTTGTGTCACACTTTATAAAGAAAATGACCAACACTGATCCAAATTTTAAACTTGAATCACTAAAAAGTGGCATATATGTTTTGAACTATGAAATGATGTAAAATAGTAAAATATGTATTTTTTAGTATGTTTTATGTTTGTATTTTTTTTTTAAAGTAAAAAATTATTGTAAACTAGTTTTTAATAAATTAACACTATAATTTAGTTGTTGATAAAATACCGAAAAATGAAGTTGCATAGGATGTCAAACTTTTTATAGTAATTTTTTTTTTTTCTTTCAAATTTTTCGTGTGTATTTATAACTTGAAACTTTAGTGCATGGATATATTTTTTCCCGATTTTGATAAATATATATATATATATATATATATTTTTAAATAAATATTAAAATGTGCATAAATCAAAAAAAATTATTTCCATGGGACGTCAACTTTCATATTAAATATTTATCTAAAATAGAAAAAAAATTATACCATCTTGAAATAGATTCTTTTATCTAGTGCATCATATTTTTTTCAATTTTTTTTAACAAGTTCTAGTATTTTTCCTTGGAATTGTAATGAACCTAATATTTTGTGTTGATAAACTACTTTTAATAAAAAATATAAATATAAATATAATAATAATTAAACTATTAAAATAAATATATTTTTGGAAAGTACACTATGGATCTACAAAAGGGTATTTTTATATATTTTTAAAAATGTTATTTACATTAGTATGAGTTATTGAAACTTCAAGTTTTTCAAATAATTTTATTTTTTTGGTAAATTGGACTCAAAATTGCTCCATATATTTTTAGTCAACAATTTTAGTTGAAAAAGTTGTAGAAATATCTAACTTAGCTAGAATGAATCTTACTAGATCATATGTTTGACCAAAATTGATTTTTAGTTAGAAATACTTAAATTCAATTGTGTTGATAAGTTGGATGAAAGTGTGACACAACTTTGTGCTTTTACCCAGTTGCTAGTGTTTTCCATTTGACATCTTTAATATCTTCATGATAGTGGATTTTAAATAGATCCCAGTCTTTGCTTTAATCTTTATCATGGTAACCCTTGAGTTCCATAATCCACCTTCAATCTATTCTAAGAACGTTGGCTTAAGCTAGACTACATAATATGCATATAAAGCAATTCCTTCATACCTACCAATTCCTTCATACCTACCATTGTTTCAAACCACCACTCACTGCCTTGTTGAAAATGTTGTCTCCATAAGCACAATAGCATGTTTTAAAATCATGGTTGCCAGTGATTGACCATTAAGGTCACTACTTTCATCAAGATACAATAAGATTTTTGTCTTCAAACTTAAGGCATTATGCAATATAACATTGTGAATTGTTTGTTGTGTATAATTTGATTTTCTTGCATATTTACTGCTTTGCTAACTGCCTTTAAGATTGGATATTACACCATCAGCTGCAATCTCAAACAAATCACTCACTATCACTTGAATATTCCTTTCATGAGCATCCTTGTATAGAATGAAACTATACTAGGCTATAGACTGCCTACTTACTAATATAGGGGACTCATTGTTTCATGGTATTTTGAGTTTTATTTAGAAGGGGTTAATATGTGGCATTTTTATGTGCAGGAAGAATATATTGTGATGCAACATTCAGGTATGGATGGTTTAGGAAAAATTCGATTGCTATCAGTGTCATAACCAGGTTGGATTGTACCTTGAGCTAGTGTGAAACACTTTTGAGTGTTTTCGCTCTGAAGAAAAACTTGTGTGTAGGAATTTCCAAATATCTGATAGAGGAAGTTCCTACATTCTAAAGATAAAATCATAAATCTGCTTATCCAGTTTCTAATCCAACCTGAGATCTTTAATATCTGATAGAGAAATTTTGTACATTTAAAAGATAAAATCATAAATTTGCTTATCTAGCTTCTGATCTAATTTGAGGTCTTGAATATCGAACAAAGAAAGTTCCTATATTCCAAAGATAAAATCATAAATTTTATCGGTCCAATTGGAGATCCAATTTTAGGTCGTGAAGCTCCGACAAAGAAAGTCCCTACATTCTAAATCTATAAAATCATAAATCTATTTGGTCCAATTTGAGGTCCAATTGTAAGGATTTGTCTTTTTAATTATATTTTTTGACATTTGTCTTGATACAAATTGTTACTTTAGAATTATGGTATTTATTGTCTTCTAATGTTTTCAACCCTCATTTTAGGGAAGAGCTCCGAAGATGGTTATGTCAGATGGAGACTACACTTTTCCGCTATACGTTCCATCTAGAAACACCAAAAGCTCAAGTACTATCATACTTAGGTACAACAGAGTTTGAGGTTACCTTATTCTCCTTGATACAAAATGTTGTCCTTCAATCTCTCTTAAGCAACATTCACTATTATGGACTTCATCATTGTACCTTTCATGCATTCGATTTAATTTGTTATGTGGAAACATGTTGTCTTTGTCTTTGCAAGTGATGACTATTGTGTAAGCTTTTAATCTACATGAATTCCCCTCATGTTCAATTCTTGTGATTGTTATGAAGCTTGGGGCTACTTACTTTTAACCAGACTATTAATGAAAACTATCTTGGAATCCTTGATAATCAGTTTTGTTAGAATCATGGCTATGTTGATAGTTGAATGTTCTTATTAATAAGGATAAATATTTATCAATAAGGAGATTACCCTTACCAACATACTCCACTATCCTTGCAAAGATTGATCTTTAATGCTTCATGGATGGTTTACTTGTGATTATCCTTCTCAAATGAAACAATAGGGCAGCAGGCTGGGCTCAGACCTTGTGGGAGCCAAATTTCACCCATGTTGTAACCAGATAAACAAAACAACCTAATTGTATGTATACCTGCATAATGAGAAAACATGTTAGATTAAACTGAGTATATGATAGATATGTTTGATAACTTTCTTGTTTTCCTAAACATCTATGGTATGCAATTTATTTGAATGCACCTGATGATCAGATTATATGTTTACAGATGTATGCACATATTTTGACTAGTGATCCTTCATTGCTCTAACAACACTCTTCTCACTCAAATGTAGGGAACCTAGGAGTAGCAAGGAAGACATCAACTTGGAGGCTTAGACAAGTGGGAAGACTGAAGATGATGTAGAACAATGAAATCGAGATTCGTCATTGAGACAATGATAGGTCCCATTTCTCTTTATGTGCATTTTTTCTCTTTTGTATCTATAAATGTATAGTTTTTCCATTATATGCATTCAAATAGTCAGTTCCACGGCTTGTGTGGAACAACATATATTTACATTATCAATAAAGACTACATTTTTGAAAGGATTGTGCAATCTTTCCAATATTATAGGAAAAAATTTCGGCATAGCCCAGTGTCAAACCCGTGGAATTTGAATTTGGGTAAAATTGTAGTACCCAGTTACGTCTTTGTGAATGTAGATTTAATCAAGGTGTTGGCAAAGAATTACAATCCGAAGACGAGAGCATTTCATTTCCTTGATGGGTCATAGTTCATGGTCATAAAGCCAGATTATATTTCCATGATTTTTTAGCTAGACACTTCCTTGAAAATAAAATTACGCATCAGAGAATTGTTGGAGGAATACCGCACCATGGACACAAGTTACAAGAGGTGGAAATTTCCTCTACATAGGGTTAAAGGTGTGGGTAACCAAACTATGAGGTTCTCTAGTGAAGATAAGTCCCCATTCTCTATGGCTTTGTTTGAAGAATACTTTCAATACACTTATTACTCAACTAGTCAAGTACTGGGAATTGATGTTCTTGAGAACATGACAATTTCTCCCATGGTTTTAGCCATAGACATCCAGAGCCATAATGCCTGACCCTATGATTATGTAGATTATTTATCGAAGGCCATCAATAATGCCCTTGCAATATCATCAAGAATAACAGTGAAGCCATTAATTTCAAGCACTATTCTCTTGTCATGCACATGATATTATATGAAGGGCAGGTGATGGGGATATGGGGTGAAGAATTAAGAATAAAAGACTTAGATAATGATGGAAATTCAAGGCCTATACAAATGTGGACATCTATGTGGGACAATAGGTGTGGGAGGTCCCACTACCTATATTTTGAGGAATATTTTGTCAAACCACTATACAAGATGCTAGGCCACAAATATGACTACAAGCTCTCCCCAAAGATCTTAAGATTTCTCTGACCAAAAGATATGGGTCATGAAATAGGGATAAATCACAATTAGGGGGACTGGTACATGTTTTGGGATTGTATTGTTATCAAGGTTTATGGATTTGAAGCTACACCTTATTTTCTACCTAAGACTGTGCTAGACAAAGTTGCTTATTTAGAGATCATAAAGCAATTGTCATTTTCATCTTTCATGCATTTAAAGAGCTATGGGAGGTAGACTTTTATGCCTTCCACTTTATGCTTTGGTGATTTCACTATTATCTCTGATTCAGGCTATGAATTGGTTAGTGGTAAATTGGATTATTATGGCTTTCTAGTTGGCAACAAAAGGGAAAATTTTGATCCTGAACACTTCATTTGTGATGCCAAAAATTTTCAAAAATTGAAATTGGTATGAGCATAGTTTCCTTTTAGAAGATGTCATAAAAAATTGTGAAGAAAAACAAAACATGATGAGAATGAATGCCTATAGTAGGGTTATGATGGCTGAGGCCTGGAAGGTGAATAATAACCCAGGCTATGTAGAGGGGTATGTGCAGGATCATGATGGGTCAAAAAGTGGCGATATGATGGGTATTTGTAGGGTATGTGGTTGACGACTTTTTTTTTACCCAAAATTAATGAAACGAAAAAGGTTTTTAAAGGAGATTCTCAACTTTCCACCAATATAAATTATGCTTTAATTTGAATTTAATAAATAATTATTATTCATTTTCTATTTGAATTACGACTAAAGTCCTGATTGATAGGTTGCTTGAAAAAAATCTATAGATTTCAAACAGTGTCACAATTTTTGAATTTGAAACATGCATCATATTCTATGCTTCGTATACTATAGTATTAAAAAAATAAAATTGAATTTCATGAATTTTTGACCAAGTTAAGGTGGTTAGACGTATGAGTTTTTATATTTTTTAAAATTTGTATTAAAAAAATCATAATTAATTATTTACTTGGAAAAAAATTACAAAAAAATATGCATCACATCAGGACATGAGTCCTCTACTTATATCTAAAATCTTATAAAAAATATTATTATTTTATTGTGGATAGGGTGGTCACATAGACACCTACTTATTTTTTCCCTGAAATTTAAGTACTACTGCATTAAAATTTTAAATTTTCACCAAATAGATTTTGTTTTATTTTTAAAATAAACCTAGTATTTTAGAAACTACATTCAATTTGCTACAAATTCTATTCTTACATATTTTTGAAATAATATAGATAACTTATTCAAACTTTTACGTCAAGTTGCCTAACTCTGATTTTTCTAAATTTTTTGCCACTTAAGGGCCTATTTTTTCCATGATGATCCTACATATACCTAGGGGCTTTCCCTCAGGTATAGGATCCCATAGAAAGAATTGAACAATTAATCCTCCATGAAGAAGAACTGATAAGAGATGTGCCACTTGTGGAATTTGAAAGAGGTAGGGGCATTGGTCCTAGGAGGCAAGTAGAAAATATCACACCACTAGATCACTTATCACCTCAGCCTACTCCTCAAGTGAGATTTTCAGTTGGTTCCCCAACCATGGAAGAAGATAACACTAAGGATGAAGAAGAAGTCTCATATTTTAATGCTCATGTTATACCCCAATATGAGATTCTATTGGAAATAAGTGTGATCACCTTTGAAGCCTCTAATGAGCTATCAGATGATGTGAGGCATCGTGCAAGTCAGGAATTTGTTGTAGATGATACTTTTGTGCAGACCCCTAAATTTAAGTCCTTTATATATGAGTATAAAGGAAGACTAATAAGAGAAAGGTTACAGGACATTGACCCTAAGAAAGAGGCTTATGCCTTGAAAGAGTTGCAACATGAAGTTGATAGGGAAATGAGAAACATGACTACTAAGAGAGGAAGAGCATTATTTCAAGAAGCTAGAGTTATGTTCCTTCCTGGTTTGGATATTAGTTCAGTCATTGTGTTTGACAACTTTTTGAAGAGAAAGAATAAAAATTTGAAAATAATGGATGGAGCAAGTGATAGGGTCTATACAGGGTTAGGGTACAATCCTGATAATACCACTTTGCAAATTTGGGCTCTTTACCTCCCAGACAAGAAGCCTTCTCTCGTTGACCATGATTAGATTTTTAGACATCTCCTGGTGCAAAGAGTAGGGGAGACAAATCCCTTGGAGACTGCTAACTTGAATGTGAATGTAGCCAAATCCACCAAAGCCTAGATCTAAAAGCTAGTAAGAGATAACTAGTGGCTGATAGAGGAAAATGATAAGTTGAAACAAGAATTAACCGACTACAAAGATAGGCTGCCTACTTCTCCAAGGCTTTACTCTCTTTTAATTGAACATGAAAGAAAAGTGTTAGAGGCCATGTCTGAGATTTCTCAATGGAAGCATAAATTTGAAAAGGCTCAAAAGGAACAAGAAGAACTAAAAATAAAATTGAAGGCACTGCTTTTGAAGTAGCATCAAGGATAATTTGTATGAAATTCAAAGATATGTGCCAACATGCAGATGATGTCTGGCATTCTCACAGTGGAACATACAAGGCTCTTATGGAGCATGGAAGACTGCTTGATAGGATGAAGGAAATGGAATCCCATATCAAGGAAAAATATGGAGATAATAATGCTTTGCTCCAAGAATGTCAGAGCCTCATAAATGCACATGAAACAAATTTGAAGGATCAAGAAACTTGGAAAAATGAGATATCAAAATATTTGCTAGGCATCCTTGATGACATCAATGATTAGGATGAGGTACTCAGGAAAATGCATAAGTAGCTTAGGAGGATTGTTGGATTGGAGAATGCAATGACAAACACTCTACAAAATGCAAAAAATTATGCCCAGGAGAAATACATTGATCACATGTCAAAGGTTAATTTGTTCCTTGCACGAGTTGTATGAGGAGGTAGTCAGAGTTTGGTTGTTGTGGACACATTAACATGGTTCTTGAGCCTTGAATAGATCTTAGATGGTCATGGGCACTTGTTGATGATTAACAGACTGTGGTGCATCCAATAATAAACTCTTTTTAAGTTTCTATATTATGTTAATTATGCTTTAGTTAAGAAACAATGTAACTTTTGTGAATGGACTTGAAGCTTGTTGCTTCCCGTAGAAATAGGAAAACCAAGGTTTGATTTTGATCATCATATAATCATCATTTCAATCCATTAGAATAGGTACTAGACCATCTCATCCACTTATTCATATCAAAATAACTCATGTTATGTATGTTTATATTTTGAGCAATATAATGGAGAAGATACATTATAACTCATAATCCATTTTCAATGTTCAATTGTTGTGTCAATTTTCATGCTTATTTATTGCTTTGTTGTCTCCAAAGTGGTCTTTTCAAGCTGTTTAAATCTGCAAGATTTATCATAGCACATTTGTTGTTACTATGTGGATGCTTTGATTGGATTATGGTTAGGTGTGAATTAAATTCCTTTCAAATAATTTACTTTAATTATTTTGTATTAAGGAATAAAGTCCTCTTAGAGATTGGCACCCTCTTATGATCTAAAAACCTGCATTTTTGAGACCCAACAGATTGCAAATAACTCTAAAAATTTAGAAGTCTATGAAACAGTGTATATATTCTTGTACTTGTAAATACACTTGTATATATTCTTGTACTTGTATATTCTATGAAACAGTGTATATATTCTTGTACTTGTAAATATTATTTTACTGTTATGTCTATTAAAGAAAACATAGTTTGAATAAAAAATGCTTCACCCCTTTTTATAAGTGAGTATGTGAATTATTGTTTAAGGAAAAATCTTACAGTGTTTACATTTTCAGTTTACTAGTTTCAAATCTTCATTTGCTATGTATATAAAATTGTATGTGCTCTTTATCTCTAATGACATAAAATAGTAATGTCATCAGAATAAGGGTTTTCAATTTCAGCACCATCATTGTCCAAACTTTTCATATCATGTTCACTTTTAAGTACAATCATCAAAAAATTATTTTTATTTCTTGTCCCAGTTAATCTTGATTCCTTTCAGCACAACATATTAGGTTGCATGTTTTAAATTTCAAACATTTTCTTTGCATTTTTTTTATATATTATTTTCTCAGTGCATCATTATGTAACAACAATTTCACTTCTGAGATATACAATAAAAATAAATGAAAGAACATGTTTGCTTTGTCAAGGGAATTTTATGGCGAATACCCTATGTCTTTCAGATAAGTGTGCAAGTGAAATAAGACATAACTGATTGAATCTGATTTTCTACTGTACAATTTTTTTTTATGTTCTTTTTACTTTTTTCATGTGGATTACCCTCAGAAAGAGACTACTTATCTTTTCTTACATGAAGCCTTTACATTTCCTATCTACGAAAGGAATTTACTACTTGAAAACAGGTTCGTGAACTTCATACAAATTAAGATTGGTGTAAAAGGCCATCCCAACAAATGTTGTTTGGTCTAGAATTATAATGGAAAATAAAAAACCTTACTAGGAGAATAAAACAAGTTTTCAATTGTCCAAGTACAACATAGTATTACTAAAGCATTTTAAAGTTTAGGCCAGAATAATCCTTTTTTAAACATGGATTGCAAATAATTTTGAAAATCTAGAAGTCTTGGTCATTAACATTATTGTCTGCTACAATGTCATCCAGTGTATCATTGTCAATGTTCATATGTTCTTTCAAGTATTTAATATTATTAGCATCCTCATCTTGACCTCCATCATCTTCATCATCATTGAAATTTGACTGTAGACCATCTATATTGTTACCAGATCTGTATTTGGATCATCATTTTCTATACCATCCATATTATTGTCTTCCATAACATCATTTAACTCTGGATTGTTGTCTTCTTGTGCCTGAACATAACCATCTTCAACATCATCATGGATGTCAATTTCTTCGATGTTCTCTAACCCCTCTCTCTCATTTTTTTGGCCATCATTGTTTTGCTCAGTATCCACTAATGCATCATCAAATACATGCCTTAATCTTGGATCATAATGTATGACAAATATTCATGTTTCGGGTCCAAAATATCTTCATAGAAAAATACCTGCACATGAATGACATACATATATTAGACATATGTTATAACAATTTTATTGATTAATAAACACATGTATATATTCGCAATAAGCTATGAATTAATAGATTAATGATCACTACAGCTTCTTGTTTGAGTTAAAGAAATACCTGCTCGCAATGAATTGGTAGAACATAAGGCTCCTTATCCTTTGGTAGGAACGACGAGGAATCTATAGAAAACAATCCACTATGGGTATCATGTCTTTGTGTCCTCTCAAATGCTTCATACCATCTACACTTAAAAATACAACATTTAAAAGAGCGGCAATCCAACTCAATAATTTCTTGTATTTTCCCAACATATTGTAGATTCCCTTCAAATATATTCTTATCTTTTGAGCTTGATCGACTGGATTTTTGGAATTCAACCATGATGCCACAATCGAAGGATCGTCTCTTTACATCTACACTTTCTACATGATAATGTCGACCATATGCCCACATTGCTAGATATTTCCTTGCCTATGAAAGACCATTTATTTTAGTGAAAACAAATATAATGATGAATATTAAAATAGTTAATACTATCAAAACTATAAGAAAACAACATTTTTGTAAAATTCTAACTGTACCTTTCTTTCACATCCTCTAGACATGTTGATTTCATCTTCTGTTATGTTTGAATTTGTACCTGCATCTTCTATTTGATTTTAAATTTGTTCAGTAACCCATTCTAGTGTGCAATATTTGCCCCATTCCCCAAGCAGATGAGTGGGAAGTGGAGTATTCCTTGGGTTTGATCAATTAAACTATCTCCTTGCTTCTAACACTTCTTCTCTCCTTTTATCATACAAATCAATCCATTTGTTCATAAAGTCCATGTGGTTCAGAATGAACTTGTCGAGTATAGAATTTTCGTCGATAGGTCTATTACATGTCAACATGTCTATTTCAAACTCCAAATGTCATGCTGTTAATTTGACAAATAAATTACAAAGTAAATTAATGATTGCAAGAAAAACAACCACACTGATCATGAATTTACTTACTAATTTCTATTTCAACACCAGTAGATTGTAGTTTTTCTCTGTCAATAATATCTAATGCTCATTCTTCATCCCAGACATGCGGGCCATCTTCAAAATCCTTACCAAGGAATTCACACAAGAAGAAAAATGCTTCATTCAATACATACCCTTCAGCCATGCAACCCTCTGGATGTGTCTTTTGTCAGACATATCTTTTAAGAGTTTTCATATACCTCTCAAAGAAAAACATCCACCTCATTGACACGACACTTGCCAATTCAATGTCATTGACTAGGTGTATAAGTAAATGGACTTGTAGGTCCATGAAACTTGTAGGGAGCTCCTTCTCAAATACACATACAATTTCTACAATTTCCTTCTTCCACTTTGGCACTTCAGATTCATGGATCTCCTTGGAGGTCACCCACCTAATATAAGATTAGTAAATTAGTATGAACCTTTATTCATAAATTAAAATGAAATATAATATCTCTATGTCTCTCACACATGAACATTTCATACAACCACATACCTTGTAAATGCTGACAATCGACTTATGGCATTCCTTAAGTCAACTGTAAGATAGGAATCCCCCTAATTTCCAATGGCATGATATGCTATCAAACACATTTATGAAAAGGTCATTAGTAATTTTTTCTCACACAACAAAATATCAAAATAAATTTAGTGCTTAGTCAATGTTACTAGTAAATGTTAAATTTTGATATATAATACCTTCATTAAATTATGAAAATCATGTGTTTTAAATCATGTGATATGTCCATCAACTATAAAAGCTTTAGCCAATGATGAACCATAGCCAGTAGGTGTCCTTATTGAACGGATGACATTTTTTAGTTGGTCTAGCTCTTTTTTTTTTCAAAATCCATGGAGCTTCTGCATATGTTTCATTTTCCTTGTTTGGCCACAAATGTTTTCTATCAAATTTGGTACACGAAAGAGCAATATCTCTCCTTGAAGACAAGGTATCCTTCTCTTTGCTAGATATATGTCAAAATATAGAATCTGGGACATTTTTGAAGATGTGCATAGGATCTAATAGGTGAGATATTAATAGATCCTTCCAATAAAGGAGCTCATAAAATATTGATTTCCTTTTCATTCCTTCTAGAATATTAACTACAACTTGTTCTAGTTCTTCAATTGAATCACCCTGATCAAAAAAATCCTCCCAAGCTTTCAATTCAGCATCTTCACACTTCTTAAGCCAATCACTTGGACCCATAATCATGGGAGGGCCTCTATTTTCAACTTTTCCATCAAATTGATTCTTCAAGAAATTTCTAAACCTATGATCTAGTGGTAGAAAAACCATGTTGTTTGCATAAATAAATTTATGTAGATCTTTAGAATACCGCCCTTGAAATTGTTCTACACATCTTGGACATGCAAATATCCCCTTTGTTTGAAGCCCTGCAATTCAATAAGTAACGTTAATAACACAAAAAAAGTAGTATAAAACTAAGTATGAAAGTTGGGATGAAAATAAATTATGAGTGTAAATACGTACATATTTTATCTTACCAGAACAAACACCAAGTCTTGGGAAATCATGAATAGTCCAACATAGCACACCATACAACATGAAGGACCTATTTGATGGAGGACGTGACATGTCATACATTCTTATGCCTTTCCATAGTAGTTGCATCTCATCAATAAAAGGCGCAAGATAAACATCCATGTTTTTAACTTGATGTTTTCTTGGAACAATGAGAGTCAGCATAAGGTGCTCCTTTCTAACACTCATCCATGGGGGAGTATTGTATACTATCAATCTGATTGGCCAAACACTATAATTTGAGCTTAGGAAAGAGAATAGGCACACTTCATCAATTGCAAGACCAAACCTGATACTACGGGGTTCATCTTTAAATTTTGTTGGCCATTTTTCCTCTATGTGTTTCATTGCTTTGGAGTCGGCCGGAATTCACATGAATCCATCTTTACTCATGTTATTTGCATGCCAGTCCATCAATTGTGCTAGTGAATTGCAACAAAACATTCGTTGAAGTCTAGGTATAATTGGCATGTGATGTAAAACCTTATTGGAACTGTAGGACCTTGTACATCTGCATGATATCTCTTCTCTTTGCATACAGGGCATTCTACCTTGTTTTGATATTCATCTTTTCATAAAATGCAATCATTTTTACATGAATGAATTTGCTTATATTCAATCCCCAACTCAACCAACAATAGGCGTACCTCTCTACAAGTTGATGGCAACAGATTCTCTTCAGGGAATATTTTAGTTTTTAGTGCCCTGTAAGATTGCTAGAGATTAAATCAATTGAATGTTTTACTTATGATGAGCATGCTTGATATGAGATTAAATCAATTGAATGTTTACGAATTATGTACACCAATTAACAATGCAAAGTAAGAAATAGATTTCAACTCACTTCAGTAGGGTAGTGAATCCTTTGTCTAACCAACCAAATAGTGACTTGATTTCTAATAATATTAATGTGCATGCCATTTTTGAGGTTCTACTTGCACCTGATTTGAACACGGGTGTCTTCACTGCTTGTTTGATGGAGTCTTTGATGTTTTTATCATCAACATTACGTTGGTGATAATTACCCCTATTATCATCGTTACTATCAACCATATCATCATTATTGTCATCATTGTTTCCATACCCAAAGAAACCTGTAATAATTTCATTCAATCCTTCTTCATGCACTACATTTTCACTACCATGATCATCATCATTAAGGCTAGGTGGCATGCCATCAGTGTATGTGACTCTCATTAGATCTTCAAATTTCTCAGGGGGTAGTGTTCTCTTTAATCTTGCTCTTCTTGACTTGGTTTGGTTTAAAGGATGGCTTGGATAATCCCGTCTAAATCTTAATAACCCAGTTGGATCTTGGGTATTAGTATAATGTGTTCCATCAAAATCTTCTACCTATCAACAAACACAAACATTATTTAATGTTTGGAAACGATTGGATAAATCATAAATTTATCAATTTCAAAGAAATATAATCAAATATGGCTTAAAAAATATAAATATAAATTTTATAAAAATATATACATCAATTGAATAATGGAACATTATTTTATAGACTACCTTTTTTATACAATAATTTAAATAAAGCACAATTTTGACAACATAGTTTATAAAACATCAGTCCACACTCATTTATTATTCTTTGGTTTTAATCGATTGTAGGAGGTATACTACCAACTGGAAGCTCATCATATATGTAATGTCTTTGTACAATCACTCATTTGAATTGTTTCTTTCCACAACATACAAACATCCACAAACAACAATTTTCTCAAAGTATTCATCCCATGTACTATAGTCCTGACCTACCTCTTCTTTAGTGCAATCATTTATTGTGTCATCAGTATCCATTATCATATCCTCTCCCACCCACTGTTGTCTATGTGATTTAACAATTTTAGGTCCATGTCCACATACATATCTTCTTCTTTTGCTAGTTGAACACTTAGGCTCTGGATTTGCTCCAATCTCCATCTAAAATAATCAACAACATGCATTAATTTATGTCAAGATTGGATAATACATTATAAATTTCAATAAGAATGTGAAAAAAGATGGACGTATCACAAAATGCCATCAAATCATTTTTTCCTAAGTTAAGTCAAAATTTGAGTACCTGATTTGATATGACATTATTTGTTGCCATGGCCTCATCTCGCCCTTATAATGCACAACATAGTACATAATGTTTAGTACACCAATTATATCATTTCAATGAGTATGCTATCCAACAAAAAACCTTAGTTTAGTCATATATTTGACATATTGATATCTCCTCTATGTTGTAGCATTTGTGAATTCATAAACACCTTCCTCCTTTGGTTTGTGTAGCTCTCTCTTCTTACCTCTATTGTATCTGTAGATTTTTTTGTCTCATCTATTTCCACCCACTTTCCTCTCAATGATTTAGTATTTCTACGATGTCCATGTCCTCTCTTCATGGCCTCCTCTGTGAATAAAAATGCTGCCACATAAGCTTTCACCACACTACTGCCGAGAAGGAAGAAGCAACTTGCGGGACTGCGGTAAAAACTACTCTACCGCACCAAGCTAATGAAGGAGTTGTGGGACAGCGGTCATCATCACATTATTGCATGCCAATGGTAGAAGACTTGCGGGAGTCATCGCAACACCACCAGGAATAGAAGGAAGACTCGCGTACTACCATAGAAGCTTTCACCGCACTACCTGCCGAGAAGGATGAAGCACCTTATGGGACCACGGTGAAAACCGTTCTACTGCACCGAGCTGATGAAGGAGCCACGAGAGTTGGAATTATTTCCAACACTCTGGATCTTGTGATACACAACAATGAAAATAGTCACTATACAACAATGAAAATAGGTGGTCACAAAAACAAGGCAGTTGTTGGAATTATTTCCAACACTTTGGATCCTGTGATACACAACAATGAAAATAGTCACTATACAACAATGATAGGCACCGAATTAGGAATACTTGACACCACCTTAGGTGCCCCAAATAGATTACATTAATAGCCAAAATTTGGTGCTCAAGTTGGTATTAACTAACACTGACTACTGGATCAAAATAAAAAATTTAAAAAATTCCCACGTGAAGGAAGAAATCAGATGATAAAAAGGGGAAAATTTCGTGCAAAGGAAGAGAGAAGGGCGCTACCAGCAACTGATGAGAAATTCAATTTAGTTTGTGACACCATAGGTAAGGTTACAATTTTTTTTTCTTGGTTGAATTCGTGATTGGTTACTACTCTTTGTATTGCATTTGAATTCATGATTGTTTACTGGTTCATGGCCTAACCTTTCTAGGCAACCTCTAAATTGTCCCATCATTATAAATTGTAAAACCTTTGAGAAACCAACAAAAAATTTTACCCTACCCATTTGAGGTTTGGCTCAAAATATTATAGCACGAAGCCAGGATGCCTCTGTATTCTTTCCCTAACCTAGGTATTAAGGAAATAGTGGACTACTTGGAAAATCTGGGAATTGGGTTGGTCACTACTAAGCAACTGCTGAAAATAAATGCAAAAACTGCTTGGTTTTGCCCAGTCGCGCCATAGTCACTAATGCCATGACAAATATGTGCAATATTGCATTATGATTTAGAGTTTTCATGAAAAGGTTATCAACACTAAGCAAACCTAGCGAATAAATTTTCCCTAGGTTATCAACACTAAGCAAACCCAACGAACATATTTTCCCACAAAACAAAACTCTCATACCACAAACTGGATGAAAACTTTCATACCTGATAGTGTGTACTCTGTTTTCCTCCACAAACTGGACAAAAATAATTTTCCCTAGGTTGCCTCAAAATGTAAAGCAATAGAAGGAAGGGA
Organism: Sequoia sempervirens; assembly: GCA_007258455.2. Taxonomy (NCBI): domain Eukaryota; kingdom Viridiplantae; phylum Streptophyta; class Pinopsida; order Cupressales; family Cupressaceae; genus Sequoia; species Sequoia sempervirens. Next base: position 33,405 of record VDFB02106946.1, read on the forward strand.
GCATTGTCAGCAGACTCTGGCCACAATTAGGTAATTGATTGTCAATTTATAGATTTGTAAATGTTCCCATTGTTTCTTTGACTTTGACTTTTTAGTTTTTTATTTCTAAATTTAAAAGAAGAAATATAATTTAAATATATATATATATATATAGGGAAATGAGACTGACAAAGATAAAGAGGAATTGGCTTCCATATTGGGGTTAGAGGTAGTGAAAAATTGGTTAATGTGGATTGGAAAACACATGCCAGATACATAGAAAAAAAATCTGGTAATGTCGCTCAAACATTGCAAACAAATCAATCATGTCAAAGGGAATCAATTGATTCCTCAACCGGTCCTAGATCGAGCAAAAGATCGAAGAGGAAATCACTAACAATAAACTCTAAAAATGTGGAACAGGGAGCAGAGACTTCCAATATCCCAGCCACTCTTGGGACATAGACTTCTTCCACCACGCCATGTTATCAATCTTGCATTGGTAGCTACAATACAAAGATAGAATATGAGGTGGTTTTAGGGGAAGTCCAAATGATGGATGTTGGGAAAACGTTTGTGAATAGGTTGAAGTAATCATGCCTTCAACAATTCAAAGACCATATACATTTTCCATTCTCACAAATACCCATGCATATGAAAAAAGTAGTTGTCCATGACATGGAGACTGATTTTGGCATAGGTTGGTCTATAAAGAAGATAAAGCTATGAATGTCTCAAAACTGCAAGATATTTTGGTGCAACCAAACAAAGAAGATAAAAAAATCCCTCCTGAGCTAAAGCAGAAAATAAGGCCAATTGATGTAAGTGTGAAAGTATGGAAAGAGCTTGTAAAAGCATATGAGAAGTCTGAGGTACAGAGGAAGTCTAGTGAGGAGAGTACGTAGGTATTTGAATTTTCTCATAAGATTATATCAAATTTATTAAACAATATTTAAATTTTATTTGTGCATAGTTAAATTGAATTAGTATATGTTTTAGGACAAGGCCTCCAAGGCTAGGCTTGAGAAACTTCGTGCCACACATCGCAGTGACCAGAAAGGTTTACAGGCCTTGATCTGTACATTTTTAAGTATATTTAATATGTTAAATGATATATATTTTTTATTTCCTTGGAAAAAGTAAATGATTGCATATTAATTAGTTTAACTAGTCCATGTGCCATGTTTTGACAGGAGGAGAAATATTGTTTCCATCCAAATAAATTTGAAAAGAATATGTTACAAAACAAAAAGTGGAACAATATTGTAATTTGGATGAGGAACGAGGTATAAATAGTTGATTTTCAAGAACTTAGTTGGATATTATTGTGTTAATATGTCAATTTGCATCTCTTGTGTTGAGTTGTTTATTGAAGCATATGATGAGTAAATAGAGCTCAAATCTTATGATTACAAGATGACCATTTATGTGCATGAATAAATAGTAGAAGGATGTACATGAACTAATTTCATCTGACTTTATGCCTCTTGGTAGGAATTCCTCTTGAATCTCTAATATCAAGCGCCTGAGACTTCCCTGTAGCTTTTACCTTTCATTGTTGCCTTTCCTCTTCACTGTCAAACTCATCTCCTTTTTCCTTATCTTCATTTATGGCTTTGACTTCTAATCCATCCCATGTTTTACCTTCCTCCTCTTTAGAATCTTCTTCTTCTTCTTCCTCCTCTGACTCAACAAAAGATTCATCTTTTGAACCTTCCTCATTTGATTCTGATTCCTCTTCTACATCAGAGGGTTTGTATCCTTGATCCGACTATTCTGAATTATCAAAATCAAAATCACTAGCTTCCATATTAAAAAATTTCCAACCACCATCTTCAATAAATTTATTTGGATCATCAGTAATAGTCTTCAAAATTGGTCATCAGTTCAAGTTCATTATGCTTCATAATACTTTATATCCATGGAGTTCAGCCATTCCTTGATGCCATCAAGTGAAGATTGAGGAATTGCGTACATGCAGAGTACATCCTGCTTGAAGTCTTTGAAAACAATAGCCATATCAAATTCATTTTTCCCAAGTCCTACTCTCTCAAGGTTAACAATTCTCAATCTCACTAATAGTGATTACTAAGAAAGGTAATTCCACCAACTCTACCAAATAGTTTACCGTAGGAACAATAAAAGCAGAGGCTTTGAAAGGAACTCTATGAAAACCAAGCTCTCTAAATGGTATATCAAACTCTAGTTCAAAATATTTTAGATGAGGCTACTCCCATAGCTCTCTTACTCGCTTGACAAATCCTTGAAACTCTGACTTCTTAACATTCAAAAGATAAATGGAATGTCCTCAACACCCAATAGAGCTATCCAAAAAGGCTAACTAAAAACACAAACGTGTTCCCACACACAATGGCCTAATGGTTGGTTTTCATAGAAGTCAAACTACCAAAGTAACAACATTGATTGAGTTAACATATATGCATCATTTGCATAAACAACTGAAATGCATAACAAATGTTAATCAATACATTGAATTTTGAGATGCATTGAAATGATAAAAAAAACATGTTTTGGGGAAAATATCAACAGTGTGGGGGAAGAAAGCATTAACCCTAATAAAAGCATTTTTTGTTGTTCTTGATACACCATCTATAAGTTTTCCTTGGATGACAATATTGAATTTCTATATGTTGTACCCCTTAAATGTCCTACATGTTACAAATATGGAATAACAATGCACAACTTTGTATTGAGTCCAAAGGCCAAGGCATTCTGAATAAGGGTAGCCAAACTTGATAAGGATGCAGTCACTATTACACATATTAACAATCCAGAATAGTCATGTAAAGATAATTTCCTATGAAAACCATAATTAATCAAATTATGCACATTCAAATCAAAGTTTGAAAGCTTTCATTTCAGTCCCTGCATCTAAGTCCTTGTTGAAGATTGAGGGTGTCAACGACAAAGCTATAATAGCTTTCCTTAAACCATAGCTAGTTTTAAAGTGCAGTATTTCCAAATTCAAAACCACTTCTTAGCTAAGGAAAGGAGGTAGGATTGTCAGGTGCTACCTCAAACAAAGAAGGCCATAGGAAACATTGAAATAAAAGATCCAATAACTAAGATGGCATAGCTGTAGACCATAGATAATCAGAATTCTTGCAATGCATAGATGCTTGTGATACAAACAAAAGGTGCTTACATATTGGCTGAATATATCCTCATCAAAATGACCAACAAGAAATTTCAAATTTGTAAGTAAAATCTAACAGTCAAGAAAAACACTCGTAAAAATTGGAAGTAAACTTTGGCAGATATGTAGGTGAACTTAATTCATCTGACTTTATTCCTCTTGGTAGACATCAGTATCTCCCCTCCTAAATTTTGGACCACATCCATTACCTCCACATAAAACTAGACATCCTTGGTCTTCTTAATTCTCACACCATGGTATGGTGATGCAAATGAAAATGAAGCAAAGTAATCATCTCCTTCTCCGCTAGCTGGAAGAATGCATGCTTAATGTTTTGATACATGATATCAACTCTCTCTTCTACTCTCATGGTTGAATACCGAAATCCATTATGGTGGGCCTCCAGAGTTCCATTCATCTTTCGTCCTCTTCCACCAAATTTTGGCCTAATCCACACATCTTCCAGCCTAATTGGCTTTGTTTTTGAAAGCAAAAGTTTCTCCTGAGTCACCAGTGTAGCTCTCTCTTCCTTTTCAGACTCTTTCATTGCTATAGATCGTCTCTGGGATTTAATCATTTGTACCACATGGTTGATGTGCTTTGAATCGTTGCATCTAAAGGAAATTTCCTTAACATAAATACTACTAGGGAATTTTAATGTTTCCATTGTAGTTGGTGTTAAAGCCAGTACCTGCAACATTGAAAATTATCCTTATATAAGAATTCCCTCCATCTTGTTGGCTTGTTACACTCTTCATGGTGGCTACATAAAATATGATTCTAATTCATCTTCCACATTAGAGGGTTCATATCCTTGATCTGACTCTTCTGAATTATCAGAATTAGAATCACTAGCTTCCATATTCAAAAATTCCCAACCACCATCTTCAATAAATTTATCTAGATCATCAATAATACTCTTCAAAATTAGCCGCCAGTTCAAGTTCATTATGCTTTTATAATACTTTATATCCATGGAGTTCAGCCATTCCTTGATGCCATCAAGTGAAGATTGAGGAATGGTGTCAATGCGGAGTACATCCTGCTTGAAGTCTTTGAAAATAATAGCCATATCAAATGCATTTTTCCCAAGTCCTACTCTCTCAAAGTTAACAATCTCAATCTCACTAATAGTAATTACTAAGAAAGGTAATTCCACCAACTCTACCAAATAGTTTATCATAGGAACAATAAAAGCAAAGGATTTTAAAGGAACTCCATGAAAACCAAGCTCTCTAAAAGGTATATCAAACAATAGTTCAAAATATTTTAGATGAGGCTACTCCCATAGCTCTCTTACTCGCTTGACAAATCCTTGAAACTCTATATTTGATTTTATTTTTCTTGTCCCTCTCGTGTTGTTCTTCCTCAATTTCATCAGGATCATACATTGACCTTCTTGCCCCTACTAAAGTTTGGACCACATCCATTACCTCCACATAAAATTGAACATCCTTGGTCTTCTTGGTTCCCACGCCGTGATATGGTTATGCAAATAAAAATGAAGGAAAGTAATCATCTCCTTCTCTATTGGCTGGAAGAATGCATGCTTAATGTTTTGATACATGATATCAACTCTCTCTTTTTCTCTTATGGTTGAATACTAAAATCCATTATGGTGGGCCTCCAGAGTTCCAATCATCTTTCTTTCTCTTCCACCAAATGTTGGCCTGATCCACAAGTCTGACAACCTAATTGGCTTTGTTTTTGAAAGCTGAAGTTTCTCCTGACTCACCAGTATTAGCTGTAACTTTTTTGAAATTTTATTATGGTATGTGCACTTTGATATGATGTAATATGATTATGGTTTCATCTCATATGTTGTAATATTAGATATATAATAGAAAAATAAATTATTGCATGAAATAAATAATAACTTTTCATTTTAAATGTTTTTTTTGCAGAACACGGGTCTTCTAGAAGATCAAGATGATCCTCAACATGATATAGATCCAAAAAATATTGGTTCTGCCAATACAGATCACATGGTAGAGGATGATGATGACACAGATATGGAAGACACTGAGGCCTCGATGACAATAATGATGACAATGATGATGATGATGATGATGATCACGATGGTGATGATGATGATGAGACAATTGGTAATAGTAACTAGTGACATTCATGATCATATAGACTACATCATGGATCATTGTTGATATATTGTTATGATGACTCTTTTCATGGTTACTATCATATGTATCATTTTCACAGCCTACAATACTATATTGTTGAGTTGTATCATATTGACATGTATCATTTTCACTATATCATTTGGACATGTATCATCTTGACTTGTATCAATTTGAGTTACATAATTTATCAATTTTATTTATATCATTTGTACATGTATCATTTTCACTTATGTCAACTGTTGGACATGTATCATTTTGACATGTTTTTGATGTACTAGCATATTTGACTTTCATTTGTTTTAGTTATATATGACGATGATCTTATCAGTATTGACTTGTCAATTTATATATATTAAAAGTGGTCGATGATTTTTGGATGAATATTTATTAAGTATGATGATTTTAATTTACTGCTCAGGATGGATGTTGTCAAATTCAATTAAATTATAGATATTTGACTCACTTGTTTTAATTATAGATGATGATCATGTTACAATAATTATATTGTTATTTAATCATATGAGTTAAATAATTTAATTACTTACTCTATAATCATATGAGTTAAATTTCAGAGGCACAATATATTTAACTAATTAAATTGAAATAAAACATATTAAATTAATAAATGGAAGCAAAACAAGAAGCATTTCTAGAAGCAAAAAAGGAAGCAACAATGGAAGCCAAACTAGAAGCAAACCAAAAGCAATCTTGGAAGCAATATTGGAAGCAATCTTGGAAGAAAAACTAGAAGAAAATCTGGAAGCAAACCTTGAAGCAAACCTTGAAGCAAACCTAGGAGCAAAACTGGAAGCAAAAATGGAAGCAAAACTGGAAGCAAAATTGGAAGCAAAATTGGAAGCAAAAATGGAAGAAAAACGGGAAGTAAACTTGGAAGCCAAACCAGAAGAAAAAACTGGAAGCAAAACCAGAAGCAAAACTAGAAGGAAAATCAAAAGAAAAACCAAAAGCAAAATTGGAAGCAAAACCCAAAGCAAACCTAGAAGCAAAATTGGAAGCAAACCTGGAAGCAAACTTGGAAGCAAAATTGGAAGCAAACTTGGAGGCAAAACTAGAAGCAAAACTGGACGTAAAATTGGAAGCAAAACTAGAAGCAAAAATGGGAGTAGACATGGAAGCAAAATCGGAAGCCAAATTGGGTGCCAATTTCGGCGTAATTTCCGTCATTACTTCCTGACGCTATTTTGGGTCCTAACAGAGGCACTCTGATTTTCTGGTGCTAAATCTGGTGCCAATTCCAGCTCAAATGTCATTGCAAAATACGGAACCGAACTTACCATGCCTGCTTGCATTGAGTTTAGCACTAGCCAAAATGCTCAATTCATGCACTCAAAATACACTAAAATCCAACACAAAATTTGGTGCTAATTGTCTTTTATGCTGTTGTGTATATATATATATATATATATTCTAATGGATATATATAAGTTGGAAACATTAGTGATAGTTTCTAAAGCACAATATACATATCTAGCGCTATTCATAAGTAATGTGTTGGAATGAATAAAGCACATAAGAAATACATGGCGTAGCCTATGGAAACATAGGAGCCAGTGCATGAAATAATAATGGACCAATTCAACCAAAGTAAAAGAAACGTATGAGTTCTATTTTTTGTTGTGTATATATTTAAATAAGAAGTTAATACAGTTTTGAAGCCATATGAAGAAGTCAAACCTACGCTATTTTATGGGGTACCAACTTGGGAATGTGGTGACAATCTGGTAGAGTGTGAAATGCAATAGAAGTCTACAAAATTCACATGTCTGATAATAGCTTTTGAGACTCAATCAAGAGTAAACTTGGCAACAATATGTAAAGGAATTCAAATTAGGAAACTTGTTTGTGAGCTAGTTCATTTGACTTAGTAAATGAGTCTTGTTGTCCCTTATAACAAGTCGTCTCAACCATTAAAATGGAGAGGATTGTTATGTGTTAAAAACCTATGAGTTAGTTTGATGAGTCGTTGCATAAAGATAGAAAGGTGGAAGAAGTATCAACTTTTTTGTAGCCTTTGGTTCCTCATAATTTAGTATAAATAGAGGTGCTCATTCTACCAATTGTTACACTTATCAATCTGATTATATTGATGTTATTATGCTATGATTTCTAAGTTAGTGAGTTGAGAGCTATTTTTCTATTTCATATTTTTTATTATTGTGAGAGTTAGTGAGAAGTTAGAAGAGGGAAATCAAGTCGATATTGAAGGAAGTATCAAGTGAGCTTGAGGATAGAGCTAGGAAGGAAGTTTAATCAATTGGAGCTTTTAAACAGGTATGCTAGCTTCTATACCTTTTTCTTTTATGTTGGAAAGGTTAAATAGTTTTGTTTACTATGTTGGGAAGGAATGGTTTTGACTATGTTATGCTTGCATGTTCTTAGTGGTTTCTTGCTTTGGTGGAACCTATCTATTGGGTTAATACTTTTATATACCCTATATGGGAATTTAGATGATGGTGTTTCTATTTAAACTATATGTAGTTAGTCTATACTCTACGTATGTAGTATGTAGAATGAAATGTGACATGTGGTTTACTTCGATGTCTTGAGGTGACTTGTATTTGTTTAGCTTATTATGCTAGATAAACCCTTGTGGGTTAAGAGGTTAGTAATATAACGAGAATGATGGTATGGTAGACATATCATCATTGTTAGGCTTTAATGTTGTGTGAACCATATTGATAGGTTATACTTAATTGATTTATCATATTTCCTTGAAAGTAGGGAGTCTTATCCCTAGGGTTAGGGTGTGTACTTGATGGCTATATCAATATTCAATGGTAGGGTTGAGAAATGTATTTTCTATTTACGTTATCTTCTTATTTTGATTTAGGGTTTATTCCTATTCATGGAATTCCAGAACAGGACTTATGTTTCGGAAACCCAAAGTTGTAATGAGAAGATGAATTGAAGGTGTAGAAGGACAAAACTCTTCTTAGGATAATGTCCTCTAGATAATATACAACTATAGTGAACATAGTAGACATGTGATTATTTGTGGTATATTGAAAGAGAGGTTTTATGATTTGTTTATGATCACTCGATCATTACTTTAATTTCAAATGAAATCCTAGGTTGAGAATAACCTATTTGTTTGGAATTTTTACTTGATTATTGATTGAAACACGTAGGTTGGGATTAACATATATGAACTGATTGATCATTTGATTATTGTTTATATCTTGGATTGAGGTCATTTATTGTTGAAATTATACTTTTGATTGAAGTCATTTATTGAAGATATTATACTTTTGATGAGATTCATTTATTGTTGAGATTATACTTTTTGAAATAGAGTCATTTGATGTTGTGACATTATGAATACCTTATGGTTGATTACATTTTTCCTGGGGTTTTTCTGATCCATGGGAAAGGGGATAACCTATGTATTTTAAGATACTTGGTAGTAAACTCATTTTGATTATGAGTTGTTAAGTGGGTTATTCATGGGATTTGTTTGATCCATGAGAAATGGGGTAACCTAGATATAGAGTATGAATGGTCAGAAAACCAAAGCAAGCTAGGAAGGTGGGTGAACGTGTGACACCCACTCTAAGTTTTGGGTGATGAATATTGTGGCCAAAGTAGTGTAAGTAGCCATTGTTTACAATGTTGGTTTCACTGTGATCCAGGTTTACATACTAGGAAAGGGATATTCATACATGTAAGTTGTAACCACTATATGTCAATTCTAGATATGTAGGACACAACACCAAGCTCAAAAAGGGATAGTATATTGAGGTTACCAAACCAATCTCTTCATTAAAGGGTAGGTCCATCTTACTAATTATATAGATGTGCGGGGGACTGCAATAAGTCTATTGTTGGGGGAAAAGTGCTTGAGTGATGCTTTTCCTCATCAGTTGGTAGCCAATATTTGAGGGGAACTACTTGAACCATTTGTACATTATATATTCTATAGGCTTGTTTGAGCTATGTATGTAACTTGTATCCAACTCTATGAGAATTGTAAATATGAAATGTCATATGGAAATTATGTATCATCATTACTTGAATTAATGAAAGGAGTTGTTTTGTATGCAATGGGAAAGCTTGAAATATGTTTCAAATGTTCATTTATTTTTCAAAGGAAAAGACATTTTTTATTAATCTTAAATGTTATATGCATAAACTAGTCACTTGTGGGTAAAACATATAAAAATTACTATGTAGAACAATGGGCATGTTACACATGGTATCAACCTATGTGCTCATTACATAAGTGATACATAAACCTTATCAGAAGTAAATGAATGAAAGTTCTTATGCCAAGTTGGCAAGAGGAAAAGAAAAAAGGGGAAATAAAAAGGGAAGATAAGACTCCTGAAAACTTGTTTATGTTGGGACTAGGAAAGTGTCATCCCTGGAGTTGAAGACTCCTAAACCAATAACTCATTAAGATACAACTTTGGATTGCAGAAGATTATGCAACTCAGATCAGTAGGAAGGTTATGGAGGATTAATAATGAGTACCTTCACCCTACAAAATAGTCTAAAATGACTCTGAAGGATAGAAAGAATTGAAAAATCCCCCTTATTGATAGCTACCTGTAGATGTGAAGAGTCAAGGAATTTGGATTAAGTAAGAATATTATGAATATATGAGTATGCTTTAATGGAAAAGAACTAATTGTTTGCATAAATTAGAAACTTCAGTTGAATTAGGAAGTCAACATTTTGTAAATCAAAATCAACTAGAAAGGTATCCAAGAGGCAAGATAACGATTGACAGACCTAATTAAGTACAAGGTTAAAATATTGAAATGATGATTGATGCCAAGAGTGAAGAGTAAGTACCTTAGAATAAAGGTAGAGACTAGAATGGTCAAGAAAACAAGTGGCCTATGAAGAATAAAAGCTGAAATGATTCCACAAATTGGAATAGGCAAGGTCAATTTGGAGATTCTAATTGAAAAAGGTGAAAAGAAGATAAACAACCTTAGGTTGTAGGTTGTCTAAAGTTATGAGAAAGTGGAATTACCAAGAACTTGGAAGAAATTAAGTTTTAAAATATGATTGCAAGGTAAAAGATTGGAAGGAAAATCAAACAAATTGGACATAACACTTAGTTAGAGCATAGTTTGGTTGAAGTGAATATTGAACTTACTAACTTGTCAATGAAAGTAAACTTATGTTTAGATTTTCTAAAGGGGAATTGGATATGGATGAGACTATTTTTTCAAATCAAAAGAATAACTTGGAAAAAACTCACAAAGGTGAAGACATAATTGAAATAAGAATTCTCAAGCAAGCTCATTTGGCACATCAACAAAAGGGGCTTTGCAAATATGGGATATTTTTCCACTATGGTTAAAAGGCTATTAGTATACATGAAAAAATATATTCTTCCACTATGCTTGGAAACTAGGTATGTAATAATTGTTGACATATTTTGGAAAATAATATCAAACCAACATGATGTAATGAGGATTGTTACTCAACTAATATAAATGCTCATCAGAAGAAATAGTTTGAGCTGAAAATTGGATTACAATTTTGGAAATGATTAAAGGACGAAAGAAACCCAGGGTATGGATGTCCTAAGATAAAGGAGTTATATCTCTACAATAATATTCAATCATTATATTTCAAGGATAATATGCGATATAAGTCCATGGAATATTTTTCACTTAGTTGGGATGGACTATTATGAATAGGAGAAAGAACCTATGTACCCAATTTTTGGAAGATTAAGAAATGGATTAAGGTAAATTAATGTCATAATCAAGACACTGGAATGACAAAATTATTTGACTAATGAGAAACCACTATTGATGCAGGAGCATCTAGGGTGTAAGAGAAATCTTGCATCAACCAAAAAAATATTGTTTCTTTTCAATAAGGGCTATGGAAATTTACTATTTTTATTAACTCTATATTTTTGCATGGTTGGGCATGAAACCTTACATAGAACTCCAAAATGGTAAATTGAAGCCAATGGTGAAGAAATCACTTCAATATCATTTGTCATTTGAGAGATATTAAAATTTTAATTTATGAAAATCCTATTAAAATATTCAAAGTCAATTTTGAAGCACTTAGAGGCTTTAGATGGGCCTAAAAGTTGGTAGAAAAAAAAGTAGCCTACTTTTAGGTACGCCTTCTCGAGAGCTTTCCAAAAAGGTATTATAATTGACAATACAACAGTTAAATCAAAATTTATGACCATGCGAACATGTACTACCAAAATTAATAAAATTTTGAAATATCTTCTTGAGGAAGTTACACTTTCCAGAAGAATCTAGGGAAGTTACACCTTCCATATAAAGGATGTGAATGGGGTGATAGAGAGGAGGGGCATAGAAGAGTGGATTGTGGCTCCGATTTGCAAATTTATGTAATAAGAAAGCCCATGTGTTGTCAATTGTAATGTTGTAATTTCATTTTCATTTCAGTTATAATAGAAAATATTTCCTTCATTCTTGCATATTGTTCAAGTGCAATTCTATATTGTTGTTGTGAGTTTCAGATTTTAAGGGGAGTATCCTTCATCAACTATAATTTGGAAGGGGATAGAGTAAGATGTTGCAAGGTATGTAGCAAGTTGTTGTCTAGTATGCTAGAGGATGAAGACAAGATGTCATCATCAACAAGACTTGTATACTCTCATGAAATTCTAGAGAGGAAGTGGCAGATCATTGGAATAGTTTTGATCTTTCTATATTGATAGAACTAGCATAATGTTACAGTGGAGAGACTCACCAAGGTAACCAATTTTGATTGGGAAATTTGATTTATAAGATATCAATCATAAACAACATATTGTGTGAATCAGTTGCTTAATGTTCATGAGAAGGTTATCTCAAATGGAAACAAGCAAGTAATGTTAAAGTTTTGTGTAAACCATTATCACCTTGTTGAAAATTAAATTTAATGAATGCTCAATTTATTACTTTAAGTTAGCCAATTATGAAAAAAAGGGGATAAATTAAATCTTGGAGGATTTGTGGAAAAATTTATTATAGTAAACTTATATCAATGAAATTTGATCTATTTGAAACATTATATGGGAAGAAGAGTTGAATTCCTATAAGATGGGAGAAGCTAGGGAATAGGATTAACCTTAGACCGAAAAGGTTGTCAAAATGGAATAAGAGATCGAAATGATCAAGGAAAACTTGTTGATGCAAAGCTTGAGTTATGAAGCAGTATTGTTATGCTTAAGGTAAATGGTTGTGTCAGTAATGGATAGTCTAGAATTTTGAGTTATCCAATGGTGTAAAAACCAAAGAAAAGGATAGGACCCATGGTGTAGTGCACAATGCAAAAAAATTACTTTCCTATTTGGGTTACAATAAGGATAATTGTATGATAGTCAATAAGAATGTGTCATATAGGATACAGTCACTATTGTACAAGTATGATGCACATATGAGTTAATATAATTATGATGTATAATTCTCTGGAGAGAAAGTTTGCGTGAAGCACACAAGTTCTCCCTATACGTTAGCACATTCACTTTCTGTAAGGTCCAGGAAGGATGAGAATGCAAGGGCCGTGCTATGAGGGAAGATTAGATGGAAATATACTTATTTCTTGCATGGATTGGAAATGAGAATTAAAACATTTATTTGACTTTATCTATATGTTTAAGTGCTTTAAATCATTAGGGACGGTGATTCACAAGGGGGGAATATGTTACACCTTGAGTGATATTACCTATTTACTATTACCTTGTTTGGTTAAATTGCTTGAACAAATGAATATGTTATATGAATCTTTACATGAATGTGTTTTATGAAACTTTATATGAATTATTTTTGAGTTTTGAATGGAAAAATGAAGAATGAATGATTGATGCAATTTGATATTTTATAATTATTCTAACTATGAAATGTATGATGCATATGATTATGTTGTGATCAGCTAACTATTTTTATGATGTGCTAAGTTGAGCGCAGGAATAGGTTCAACGCTCCAAAAGAGAGGGGAAGTATCACTCAGGAGAAGAACTTGGTTTGGTAACCCTTAATGAGCCTACCTAAGGATTCACACACTCACGCCCTAGTTCATCTTAGTGAGTCAAGTCAATTTTGGGAAAAGGTAAGCAATCTTTGAATGTTGTGATTAAGGAATGTGATTAAGTCTTGGTGTCATGAGAAAGTCCTTACTTGTGTGCTTATTGTGGTATCAATGAGATATATGCATAAAATGTATATATATGTATATATGTACATGTCTATGGTAGACTAATACATGTGAGTGAATACATGTATACATGAGTATACGTAGGTAGACGTACCTACACATGCTCATGGATGGATTGCCCATATGCACAAGAATACCAATTGGACTAAAGGTGATATTTATATATGTATGTATATAAATATATATATATTGTGTATATTTCGATTGAAGTTATGTGTATAAGTGTTTTTATAAAGATATTGAAATGGTATTATGTATATATATTAACATATATGTATAAATTAATATAGCGCCAATTCAGTAGAGTGTGAAATGAAATAGAAGTCTACAAAGTAAAAGGCATCAAGAGTAAATGAGTCTTGTAGCTTTTGAGACTTATTCAAGAGTAAAATTGGAAACAATATGTGAATGAATTCAAATTAGGAAAAAAATTTGTGAGCTTGTTGTTCATTTGACTTAGTAAATGAGTCGTGTTGTCCCTTATAACAAGTCAACTCAACCATTAAAATGGAGAGGATTGTTATGTGTTGCAAACTTGTGAGTTAGTTTGATGAGTCATTGCATAAGGATAGAAAGGTTTCAAAAATATTAACTTGTGTGTAACCTTCAGTTGCTCACAATTTAGTATAAATAAAGGTGCTCATTCTACCAACTGCTACACTTATCAATCTGATTATCTTGATGTTATTTTGTTGCAATTTCTGAGTTAATGAGTCGAGAGCTTGTGAGTTGAGAGTTGTTTTGCTATTTCATATTTGTGATTATTGTGAGAGTTAGTGAGAAGTTATAAGAGGGAAATCAAGTTGATCTTGAAGGAAGTATCATGTGAGCTTGAGGAATAGAGCTAGGAAGAAAGTTTAATCATTTGGATCTTTTAAACATGCATGCTAGCATCTATACCTTTGTCTTTTATGTTGGATAGTTTAAATAGTTTTGATTACTATGTTGGGAAGGAATGGTTTTGAGTATGTTATGCTTGCATGTTCTTAGTGGTTTCTTGCTTTGGTGGAACCTATCTATTGGGTTAATACTTTTATATACCCTATATGGGAATTTAGACATGATGGTGTTTCTATTTAGACTATGCATAGTTATTCTATACTATGTGTATGTAGAATGAAATGTGAAATGCACAGTTTACTTCGATGTCTTGAGGTAACTTGTATTTTTTAGCTTATTATGCTAGGAAAATCCTTATGGGTAAAGAGGTTAGTAATACAATAGAAATGATGGTATGGTAGACATATCATCATTGTTCAGTTGCAATGTTGTGTGAACCATATTGATAGGTTATACTTAATTGATTTATCATATCTCCTCGATAGTATGGAGAGAGTCTTATCCCTAGGGTTAGGGTGTGTACTTGATGGCTATATCAATATTCAATAGTAGGGTTGAGGAATGTATTTTCTAGTTATGTTATCTTCTTATTTTTATTTAGGGTCTATTCCTATTCACAAAATTCTAAAAGAGGACTTATGTTCTAGCAACTCAAAGCCATATTGAGAAGAGGAATTGAAGGTGTAGAAGCACAAAACTCTTCTTAGGATAATGTCCTCTAGATAATATACAATTATAGTGAATATAGTAGACATGTTATTATTTTTGGTATATTGAAAGAGAGGTTTTATGATTTTTTTATGATCACTCGATCATTACTTTACTTTCAAATGAAACCCTAGGTTGAGAATAACCTATATGAACTGATTGATCATTTGATTGTTGTTTATATCTTGGATTGAGGTCATTTATTGTTGAAATTAAACTTTTTATTGAAGTCATTTATGGAAGATATTAAAATTTTAATGAGATTCATTTATTGTTGAGATTATACTTTTTGAAATAGAGTCATTTCATGTTGTGACATTATGAATACCTTATGGTTGATTAGGTTATTCTTAGGGTTTTTCTAATCCATGGGAAAGGGGATAAACTAAGTATTTTAAGATACTTGGTAGTAAATACATTTTGATTATGAGTTGTTAAGTGGGTTATTCATGGGATTTGTCTGATCCATGGGAAAGGGGGTAACCTAGATATAAAGTATGAATGGTCTGAAAACCAAAGTGAGCTAGGAAGGTGAGTAAACATGTGACATCCACTCTAAGTTTTGGGTGATGAATACTATGGCCAAAGTAGTGTGAGTAGCCACTGTTTACAATGTTGGTTTCACTATGATCTAGGTTTACATACTAGGCAAGGGATATTCATACATGTAAGTTGTAACCATATATGTTAGTTCTATTTATGTACCTACACAACACCAAGCTCAAAAAGGGCTAGTATTATGAGATTACCAAACCAATCTCTTCATCGAAGGGTAGGTCCATCTTACCAATTAGGTAGATAAGCGAGGGATTGTAGTAAGTCTATGGTTGGTGATGCTTGAGTGATGCTTCTCCTCATCAGTTGGCAACCAATATTTGAGGGGACTACCTGGACCATTTGTACTTTATATATTTTGTAAGCTTGTTTAAGCTATGTATGTAACTTGTATCCATCTCTATGAGAATTATAAATATGAATGTCATATGGAAATTATGTATCATCATTACTTGAATTAATGAAAGGAATTCTAAATTTTATGCAATGAGAAAGTTTGAAATATGTTTCAAATGTGTATTTATTTTTCAAAGGAAAATTATTTTTTTATTGCTCTTAAAGGTTAGATGCATAAACTATTCACTTGTGGGTAAACCATAGAAAAATTATTATGTAGAACAAGGGGCATGTTACATTTACATTGCAATCCTTTTGTAATCTGCATTTTTATCAATACAATATACATATATATTTATCAATTTTTTAAATAAAACTGAATGATTAAAATGTGTTTAAATGATCATCTTCAATATTGATTATTCAAGAATTACATTTGGGTTTCATTTTCACATCCTTGAAATCATGTTCCATAAATACTCTAGTTTCATAATATAAAATGCATGTGGATTTTTTTTTTTAATGAATAGGCAGCTATATATATTAATATAAAGATAAAGTTACATATTCACAAAAAAAAAGTGGGTGGTAAGAAGGAACACCACGAGAGTCATATGGGAAAAGCCTAAAAAATAAAAATACTAGAGTCATATGGGTCAAGCCCAGAAGTCCATAATCATAACAATTATAAAATAAAAAGGCCATCACACGACCAGAGTAGTGCCAACAGAGCCAAGAGGGTCTCTGTCATCCAAGTGCTTCCCCCATACATCAGTGGGATCTAGAGTGACGTCAGGAGGAGGACCTCAACCATCATCAACATATTTTTCCTTCTCTTTATCTTTATCCTCGCACTAGGGCGAGATTGCAAGTGCAAGCCACAAAAAAATTCTACCAGAGTCTAGCCAACCAAAGCCAAAAGCAAGAGTGTCATCAGAGGGCCACCCAGAACTTCCACTGCTGCTCCCTGTAGCTCCTCCAAAGGGCCACCCTTGGCCAGCCCGCAGAGGAGGAGACCGGGTCCATCGAGGAGGGAAACAACCATGCTAAAGAGGAGGTTGAGAGCGGGGATGAGTAGAGCCACTCCACTATCGTCCTCGAGAGGGAGACAACTGTGAGAGGAGGTGGGTGAAGCAGGAACCCAAGCAACAATACATGGGGCATTTCCCCAGTGATCCGAAATCATCTGCAAGTGAGCCACCTCAAGTGCAACTTTATTTTCCTGAACCTGAATCTGTAAGAGCACATTAGAACATATAATAGATTTAAAATACAAAGAAACATTTTTATCCATTTCATTTTAGCAAATATGTAGGCATTTTTGTCTTTCTAGATATTGAAGAGGATTTCCACCCGAAAAGTGTGCCAAAGATAGGTATACTTAGCAAGAAGTGTGGGCGAGTCTCTCAATAGAATCATATGCTAGGCAAAAGGATATGGTCTAAAGGGCCAAAAGAAGTCATGAATCCAAGTCCAAAACTGTTGGGCTCTGGTACAAAACCAAAAGAGATGCTTAAAGGACTCAACTTGTCCATAGAAAGGACAACGAGGGTCTTGGACCTCCGGGTGAACAAGTCGAGAACCCACAGATAAGCCTTGGAAAAGAATACACCAAGAAAAGTGGGAAAGTTTCAACTCAACACTTGTAGACCAAGTGGCAACAAATCTTTTTCGCTAGACATGAGCAGGAGAGTGAAGAAGCCACCTCTAGTTCAAACTTTCAATCATAGGAAAGTGTGGTGAAAACCACCTATAACCAAGCCTAGGCTTGTAATTTCTGAAAGGGGTGTCTGAGTACCACTTCCAGTCCTTCCACTAGGGCTTGGACCCATGAATTCCCACCTTATGAAGCATTTCTATAGGAATAGCATTCACCAGACCATCATATGTAGTACGATCCTAGTTTTGAAGCCTATAAAGGGCACACAAATCTTCCCATGGCATGATGCTCATTGTGGGTCTATGAAACACTTGTTGTAAAGTTTGAATACCTTTCTTGTGGAACCTAAGTGCCTTAAGCCAAGGCGACTTAGCCAAAGGCTGACCATTGCTAGCAAAAAGAGGCGACCACCAAACATTTTGTTGATTGAGTGAAATCCCATCACAAAAACTAGATCCAACCTAATGGAGCCAAGGATTAACTGCCTCTTAGGCTCTCCAAATGCTTTTGGCCACAAAAGTTCCCACAATTTGAACTATTTCCCTCATGACCAAAAGGGTCTGAAAGCCAATCCCCTTCCAGGTGGGTCTGTGAATAGGAAATCCTGACTGAATGCAATATCTAAGAAGAATTTTCTAGGATTCATCTCCAATAAGGGCATGAATTATCCATTTCACACAGAAGACAGTCCCTTGTCATTGAGTGAAGAGCAACCCAAGTCCTCCAGAGTCTCTGGGAAGGCAATAGAATTCGCAGGAAACATGGTGAAACCCTCTATAGGACTCCATAGAGGCCCAAAGGAAATCCCAAAGCAACTTTTCAAGTTTTCCATAGGAAGCTTTGAAAGGGGGCCAAAAAGAAGAATAATAAACATGGGTGGCTGCAAGAATTTTGGAGCACACCTGAAATTTCCTTGCCAGAGAAAGGGGTTTGGTAATCCAACATGTGATTTTCTACTCTATTCTAACAACTTGCCATAACTTAGGGTTGGAGAGGCCTAGAAGGCAAAGGGAATGCCCAGGAACTGAAATATTTCCCCTAGCCCAATCCACTTCCAATCGTACTACATAAGCCAGGGAGGAGTGGGCAGTATAGAATGTCTGTAGCACAAATTTTTGTGCCACTAGATGGAGGAACTAGACACTATTAAAAAATCATTAAGACAATCCAAAACCGCCTTGGTATTATCTTCTTCAGAAGAGTGAGGAAAGAATCATCAGCAAAATGGCCATTAACCAGTTGAGCCTGAGAGTTAGGCAATGAGATGCTTTTGACATGTTGCTGAGAAACCGCATTGGCCAAGAGATAGCCAAATCCTTTGGCAACAAGCACATAAAGAGAAGGAGCAATCAAACATCCTTGTCGAATGGAGTGAAAAAACACGAAAGCACGAGATTGGCGGCCATTAATGGTGATACAAGTAGAGGCATTCGCAAAGAGCATTTGAATAGTCTAGATGAAATTGGGCCCAAATCCCAAGGCTTGCAACATAGCAAGAATAAAAGGCCATTCAATGTGGTCATAAGCTTTAGTGAAGTCAATTTTAAGAAAAATAACTTTCTGGTTAGAGCGCCTAGCCCACTCCATGCCTTCCCACACAACAATTATGTTATCCAAAATAAACCTGGATTTGATAAACCCAGTCTACTCTAGGCGCACAATCTGAGGCAAAAGATGGAAAATCTTTAAAGCCAAAGCTTTGGTGATGATCTTGTAAGAAACATTGAGGAGCGTGATAGGCCTCCAGTTGCAATTATCCTCGGGATCTCCAGATTTAGGTATGAATTTAATATTTCCTTTGTTTATTAAATTACCTAGAGATTTAGAATGAAAGGCCTTGAGATAAACTTTGTACAAGTCATACCCAACACAGTCCCAAAGGGCCTTGTAAAATTCACAAGGGAAGCCATTAATCCCACATATCTTAGATGTACCACATATCTTGGCTTTGAGAAAGTATTTTATTAGATACTATAGGTACAAATTTGCAAGGATGTCAAAAAATCATTACCTAGAAGGTAGCTAGGGTGCTAGTGAATCCAAAAGGCATGACCACAAATGATTCATTTAATGTAATAGTATATGATAAATTATTTATATGTCATTTACTCTTGTCTATATCTAATTGTATAGGGGAAACAAATCAATCTTTGAAAAGTATTCAATACCTTGTAGTTCTTATGACAATTATTAGTAAGTACGTATGTTTAACTTTTTAATCAATGCACATGTAATATGAACTATACTTTTCCTTCACTAATAGCATTGCACCAATGAGTAGAGTCTTATAAAACATATTATACACAATCCAAAATAATAAATCATTTTTCTATTCTTTTAATTTCAAACTTTACTTTTATTTACATACTACAAGTATACATGTTTTTGTTTGTCCTTGTTGTCAAACAATACACAAAAACCATTGTACAAATGTTTAACATTGATCTAAAAAAAAGAGAATTTAGGCGAAAGGAACTTACATTAAAACCCAATTTCCCTATACCAAAGAAGTGTTGGTGTAATTATGAAAATCACTTGATAAATTGATTAATTATTAGGTTCCTTATTACTTTATTTACTTAAGCTAAAATTAAGAGTGGTTTTTATTATTAGTTTGGGCTATTTATAGGTCAAGTTGTCTCATTACATGAGATTATGACACTTGTCACAATTTAATCTAATCCTCATGTCTAAGATTTGTACTTTTTTTATAAGCATTTATTATTGTACTTTGTAATCATTCACATGTATTCACATTCATTATTCTATACCAAAGACATATAAGATGCTTGTATAGATCAATTCTCTCTTGGTTGCATAGAAAATCATTTTCTTTGATCTTTCGTTTGTGATAGGTGTTTTGATTACAGGTGATTTTTGGGAGCTATGGGGTTCACTATCAAAACACACATGGTACCAAAGTACTAAATTTATGAATTCTTATCCAAATTCTGAGAGATCTGGCCTTGAGAGAAAAGTAGGTTCACCATAGAGCAAAATGGGCACCACCGTTGAGTATAGAATGGCTAAAAACCAAAGGATTGCTTATTGTTTCATCAAATTTGGAGAAGTTGAATTTTATTTTTTTTAGCAACCAGAGGTCAATAGTCCAAAGGTTGCCATCTTCTTCCTTGTGTAGGTACATACTCCAAACATCTCAAAAAAACTTTTTTTTTTTAAATTATCAATTTTTTGCAAATTCAAAAAAAATTACACAAAAAAATCAAAGTGGCCATTGTGGGTCATACTCCTGTAGGTTTAAAAATTGGCTGGTTCCCCTTGCGGGCCCACATCTCAAACTTGCACCCCTTCCTCATTTTATAGGTGTACTTTATTGACCATTGGTAGCAATATCATTGTGCTAGTACCTTTTATTGTCCAGTGGCTTGCTAACAAACAACTTGGTGGCTCATTCCACAAGGCCGATAGCTATCCCCAATACCACTCACAAAATCCAACACTGTAAACATTTACCAATTTCTACAAAATTGACGATAACAAATTTTGTGGCAACAAATAATCTTGTAGTATATTTTGAACATCTATAGCGCATATTTTGATAAATTTAATTTTTTTTGACAAGCTTGTCAATGAATAGAATCTTAGGCAGGGATTAGAATATTCTAGCTCCTATTAAAATATTCCAATTGCAAAAATAATATTTCGTTGACATTTTTCATAGGGGCCAAAATTTTGTTCAAGTGCAAAGGGAATATTCATTGACATCAGCATGATGTCAACCTTACAATAGGTCTCCTAGCCCTAATTTCCCCTAAAGGAACAATTTTTTTCTTTATTGCATAACTTAGGCATACGGTGTCAAAATTGAGCAAATGAGATATCATCAAAATTCTAGTTATGAGCACTTTCTAGTGGTGTAGGCCTCATCATCAACTTTTACTAGTTCATTTTATTCTCAATCAAAGTTAGATCATCATTTTTTTCTTCCAAGTTCATAAATTTTTGCCTGTATCTCTAATTTTTGTGATTCCAGCAATGTTGGAAAGATATTTCAAAGCTCTTCAAATCCATTCATGTAATTTTTCTAGAATCTAGCTTAGGTATGTTTTATTCATTTTTTTTATGATTTCACATTCTTCTTAATTGCATGGACATCTTGGCACCTAGAAAGGATTTGTTTGAATGAGATGACTTCATGTGATATTCTTTATTGATGCACCAAATTTTTTAGTCTATGATTTTTCATTTGAACAAGTATCATGAGTTTTTTGGTTCATTCTTTTGTGGTCATCCTGGAAAAGGATAACTATGAGTTTTGCAAAAATGACATCCTGACACATCTCAGGTGGCTTGATCTTTTTTCGTATCTATATGGACTCATATCAACACTAGAAACACTAGGGAGTTATGCAACATGGGGTATTATCAATGATCATGTTGTAGAGTGATTTGTTCTAGTGTTGATCATGGCACTATGTGTGTTGTATCAGACATTAATTATCCTCACACACTTTGTATTTGACTTTGGGAGTTCCATAGATATCCTCATATATCTCCATTCCTAGAGGATCCTTTTGTAGATTGTCTCATTCCTCTTGTAGATACATATTGTCTACCCTTTGATGACAATATTTTAGAGGAGTCCTCTTGAGTATATTATAGGTTTTGCATGTTTCAATGGTTTAGAGACTTATCTTCATGTTCCCACTCTTGAATTCAAAACCCAATCTCCATCTTTTGTTGTTCCTGACCATCTTGACATCACCACATACTTGGCCCCTATTTGTTTAGTGCAACAGGACATCCATCATCAAGTCTATACATAGCTACTTGGGATTCATATCTTGCATACATATCATCCTTGCTTGTAGAGTCCTATATTATATATTTGGAGGATTAATTTAAGGAAATTCATATCCTCTTTGTTGATAGCCACATAATCATTTTTATCCCACTATCATCTTCATCATCTTTAGAGCTTGTTTTACATCATATTTCACAGGTTTTTGGATTGACATCATCTCTTTCTAACATTTGGACATTTAAGCAGTTTTCAAAGGAACACATCATTTGGATTTAGATTCCTGATTCTTCCATCTTTTCGGAATGGCTTCTCTGAGATCACCAACGTATCTATTTCTTCCTAAGGGGAGCAATGTTGTTTGTAGGTAGTGGATCATGTTTTGTCTTCAGGAATTCATCATTTACACATGAGATCTTTCTTTATTGGGGGATTCATCTCCTCATTCTCTCTCTCCTATTGGAGAGAAATCTATTGTACTTGTTTCACAAAAGCAGTCCTTGGTGGTTCACATTGAGTCCTCCTTTTATCCTTCTTTCACTAGTGTGGTTATTTTATCTTCTCTCTTTTGGAGAGGATTTTTTTCCCATGTGGTTTTCTCCATTTCTCTAGTTATGATAGATTTCATTTGTTTGTATATGGGTACCTCATAGCGCCTTATAATTAGGACCCATCCATGCATCCATCATTGCATTCTTCATCAAGTTTTTTAGCTTCTCCCTAAATTGATCTTAAGGGGGGTGTTGGAGTAATTAGGACAATCACTTGATAATTAATTAATCATTAGGTCACTTATTACTTTATTCACTTAAGCTAAACATGGAAGTTCTTTTATTTCATTAGATTGGGCTATTTATAGGTCAAGTTATCTCATTGCATGAGATTAGGACACTTGTCACAATCTAATCAAATCTTCATCTAGGGTTTGTACTTTTAATTTTATAAGCATCATTATTGTACTCTGTAATCATTCACATGTAGTCATATTCATTATTCAATATAGAGGGCATATCATATGCTTTTGTGGATCAATTCTCGGTTGCATAGAAAATCAGTTGCTTTGATATCTGATTCATGATAGGTGTTTTGGTTGTAGGTGATCTATGGGAGTTGTGGGGTTCACTACCAACTCCAATAAGAAGGTCCTTCAAATGAAGTAGTAATTTAGTTTTGTGCTTTAAGCTAGGAAATTCACTTCACATTCTACCTTATCTTGACTACTAACTATCATTCCATACTCAATCCCATAGAAGGATTCCACCAAGCATGGTTTAATCTTTATAAGCTTAGTATATGTATAAATTGAAGTTTGAGTACTTGGGATCTAATCCATTCCTATGTTAACCCACAAACCACATATAATAATCTTCTCAAATGCACAAGAAATTTATAATAAACAACATTTTGTGCATGTTCTATGATCATTGCAATCAATGGGACCACTTTTTTAGGATATTTTTTTCAAATAGTTCAACACGTTGCCTATGCTTCCAAATTTTATTATCATTTCTACCAAGGCACTTGCAACTACAACATATTAGGAAAATCCACTTTCAATTATATAGGTTGACCCCATTTCCCAACATCTAAAGCATAGTTAAGTAGAGGGAGTGAAATCTCTACAACTTATCATCCCTTAGTCACCACTAGTTATATATACAAACCCCTCCTTAGACTAGACTAAAGAATACTCTCCCTCAGATGAGAACAAATGAAATTGCTACCTACCTCTCCCCTCACCATCCTCAATTCTCATTTTTTATTAAATGAGCCAAAGGATTTAAACACTACTAACTACCTCCTTATGTTGCAAAAAATTCTCATTGTTGACCATTGAGCAAAGTAAAAATATATCAAGCAAAGTAAAAATTGATCGAGCTAAACTCTATCAAGTGGAAAACTAAATTGTTAAAGGTAGACTCTATTAATTACATTTGGTGAAATAACATAACAACATCTATGTACACCCCTCTATATTTTTACCAACATATCTTTGGTTCCAAACCTTGTCATTTTTGCATGGCAACAAATAAAGTTGATGACATAGCAAAATTTTAAAATATTGACCCTTATTTGGCTTCAAAATGCATGCTCAACTATTTCTTAATCAATATGAAGCTAACTAAAATAAGTTCAAATTCTAAACAATTAAAAATTTCAACTTGTATTTTCTTAACATTGTAGAAAAAATATAGGCAAGAAAATTCAAGGATCTAATTGATTATATTTCACAATAAATAATGAACTATTAAAATTAGCTTGTGCACTATTTTCCATGGAATGTCATATTAATTTTTTTATATAAACCAGTATAGATATCTTTTATTTATAATATATTAATAGAATAATATAATATAATTTTAAATTTCTTATTTTATGTTGTAATGGGTAGGATGATAGGGACAACCTATTTAAAAATACATGATCATCTTAAAAAAACAAAATTAAGATATTAAGAAACATAAAAAAAATTAATAGACATGATTTTTTTACAATTTATGAAATTATTAAAAAATTATTTTGGTAATCCAAATTGATAATAGAAAAAGTATAATTTTTTCAATTTATTATTCATTTTTTTATTAAAATAATTCAAGTGTTGACTATAAATCTTCATATTTTTTACATTTAAACTCACAACTTGCCTTCAATTTCTTCAAAATATTGCAAGTCTCGTGTTTTCTCTTTAATAAAACTAAATATGTGCATTCAAAAAGTGTTTATGAAAATCCAACATATATCACAAACATGGGAGGAAAAATTAAAATCCAAAGATTAAACTCACTACACTTGTCATGCTTGACTAAACTGCTCAAATTGATATGTTCTTTTACTTAAAATTTATTTACTAATTTTTTAAAGTTAATAGATTATCATGGAAAATATTATTCTTGAAAGATCCAAACTCAAAGAACAAAGAAAATAGAATAGTTACAAAGACATTCATATGTGATAGATTTCTCACTTTTTATTAGTTACAAGGAACAAATAATAATTTAAGTTGAATGCCATGGATAAACCTAATTTTCATTAAGAATGTTTAAATAGATGAAATATAGGTGGTGTCATAGATATTCTTTTTGGTTTACATAATAAAAAAGAAAAAAACATTTTGATTTGAGAAATTTTCTTGCATTTATCATTAATATTTAATATATATTAGTTTATCAATCAAATTACAGAGGGTGATTTGGAAAGCCAAATTTTAAAATATATTTAGATTTTTTAGAAGTGTATCAATGTCTAAAAAATGGAAAACACATAGACACTAACAAATATAAGTGGTTTTGTTGGAACATAGCTTAGTATTCACATAATTCTTTGAAAAAAAATATTTTTCTCTGATCTTTGATATCTAATGCGTTTTTTTTACAGACATCTTAGAGGAATTTGTACAATAAATCAAATATAAACACCTTAGAGAAATTTGTACAACAAATAAATATAAATGATAAATGTGCGAGATATATATATATATATATATTCCACTAAAATAAAAAGAAAATTAAATAAGAAATAACACAAGTGAAGTCATAGACCTTCTATTATGATTTTGAACAATTAAATTTAAAAAATTTCACATAAAATTCTTGATAATGGAATTACAATTTTTTTTGAAAAGAGAAACTAGACATGGCAAATGGAGCTCACTATGTCCACATGCCATTCTAATAGTTCTATTTCTGTAATATGAAATGGGTCAAAAGAAACATGAAGAACACAATTTTAAGTAGAGCAGTTTATACAAATGAATCTTGGAACTAACACACTCCACTTAAATATCACACTCTACTTAAATCAAAACAATCAATAGCAATTTTATATAGCATGATACTTTTATTTACCAAAAGCTATCTTTAACCATTAAATTGAATATATAGAACTCTCTCTATTTCCATTATATATTTGTCTCCACTGTTTAATGCCACATTCTTGTAAGAAAACTAAGATAGCGGGACAACTTTTTACACTAATCTTGAAAGGAGAATAATACATAACTTTACAGATCTTTTCAGTTACAAAAACATAAACAAAAATAAATATAAATATTATGCATACCGCAACACAATGATTTACATGAGGAAAACCCTTTTGAAAGAAAAACCCCACACTCCAAAAGCCGCTCAATATATTATTTAGAAATCACAAAGATTACAATTTACTTGCAGAGCAAGCTTCTCACATGAGTATTACCAACCAAAGATCTATAGGCAACACAATCACTATTAGACTCTCAAGTACATTACAATACACAATAATTATACAACACCTTCATAAACTAGGGTTGCCTTCTAGGACAAGTTATGCCAACAAAATATTGACCGTCATATATGAGGTCTAATGATGAATGGTCCAGATTTACAATAATAAAATATACATAAATGTGGCTTTCCGAGTGCTGCCCCGAACCCCGCCGGAATGCACGGCCTTTGGACCCTCCACCAAGAGGGATGAACCCCCTCGAACTCCCATACTCTGATGCATCAATAGTACCTTATGTATTTGCAAAATTAAGACACATTTTCCCAGCAATTCTCACTCCCACTGAATGCCAATCTAATTGCGACTCTTAACAAATATGCTGTTCTAATTCAGAAGGGTTCCAAATTTTTAAGAAAAAATGATCCTTCTCATTCTCAGTTTGTTTACACACTCTCATTCGCATAGCAGTGGAAAGAAAATATATGTACCGTTTTGTTTTGCACATGCATATGAAGATAGTCACCGTCAAAATCTGTTAGCAGCGCTATGACAAAGCACTACAAGAGTCGAAATCGCAGCCAGATCAGGAAAAAAGTCGACTTCAGGGATAAGCTCCAGAAAAGCGGTTCATTAAATATTGCTTAACAGTGTCTATAGGCCAGTCAACGATCAAATTTCGTGTTATTCCATAGCAGTGATCAGCGGAAGAGAAATGGGATTGAGCTCTTACAAAATGTATGCTCATCACCATCTCATAATCAAAGACACGAACGCCATTGCTGGTAGCTGACGTTGAAGGAAGCAGTCCGACCCGCCCCTACGTGATGATGAGCGAAGGCCGAACAGGTTTCCATGCAGCAAATTGTTGGTCAAAGTAAAAGACATATATGGCGGGGAGCCGCCACCATTAAAAAATTGACGTCAATACGTGTCTGATCATAACAAGAATTGTCAACTCCTGATTTGGTATTATAGATATACTTAAGGAATGCCTTCAATTGGTATGGAGGGAGGGGGAAGGAATGCCTTCAATTGGTATGGGGAGAGGGGAACGGAGGGCGGAGGGACAGGAAAGGATGCCTTCAATTGGTATGGAGAGAGGGGAAAGGAATGCCTTCAATTGGTATGGAGAGAGGGGGATGGAGGAAGGGAGCAAGAGGGAGAGCGGAATGGAGGAAAGGAGAGATAGATTGATTTAATTTTTACGTCAATATTAAAATTTGAGAGTATATGTGTATTAATAATAAGAAAAGTTGAGGGGTGATCTGTATAACGCAGCAGTTGAAACACTTGCTTGGTGACGCTGCCACCAAGGTTCAAATCCCCACTGGGTCGCTATGGTCACAAGCTTTGTGCTTTCGCTAGACTGGTGGGCTCGCGGATTTGAACAACAATAGTGTTAGGCACCTTAAAAAGTGCCCATTACCGATAAAATAAATAAATAAATAAATAAAAATAAGAAAAGTTGAAATTTGACATAGATGTTATCAAACATGTTTATAATAGGAATAATATAATCAACATCATAAGAAGACATGACATTTATTAGATCATCATCAATAATGTTTTTTCATCTTCAAACCATCCACCATTTTTTATTATGTTAGGTTACCATTCTTTGTGGGCAATGTAAGATTTATGCAACACTACTTTACCTCAAAGGAGTAACTAATAAAATTTACTTTCAAAAATCTTTGGAATTATAGTAACTTACAAATAATGAAAGAATAGGTGAAATCACAATAGAAGTCAATAAAAAACCTTCTTTTTTTTTTTTTTTTGTCTTAAATGACTTTGTTAACCCTAGCTCTCTAATGGTGCTATAAAAATTTAGTAGAAATTTTTAACAAAGATCAATTAAATCCTTTGTCGAAACCTTTAACAAAATTTTGAATATCATGTGCAATACCACTCTTGTTATTCCACTCCAACTTATTTCCTCAAAACATAGACCAATTGTTACACATAAATTTATGTTCAAAGAAGAGATAAGCAATAGACTTGGCATATTTCCATATAGGAAAAACATATAGATAATTGCTAGCATCCTTAAGAATAGTACCAACAATCATTTAAAAGAGAAAGCCACCCAAAGCGTGACTTATTAGGCTCCAACCAATTAGACCAAACATTCAATCCAAGATGGAAGACTAATATTTGCTAGAGATATATAATGGTTCCATAATAGGCTAAGCATATATAAATCACCTCATTATTGTTATTCAACATTTCGTATATATCATTAGCTTTGACCCAAGTCAAAAGAGTGTCATTCTTCCATTCGAGGTTACTTAAAATCTTTGGCTTGAGCTTCAATTGAATAGGAAAGTTACAACCATACTTAGCCTTCTTAAGAATAGAGAGTGTATGTTCTTGGTAGTTAGGAATTTGAAACTTTGACTAAGTACCAACCCAAGAACTCAAGTTAGAATTATTAAAAATATAACCAATCTTTTTGAACCTCAAGCATCCCAACTCTTAATGAGGGCTAAAGGATTATTATTAAATGCAAGATTCAACTAAATAGGCCTACAACTAACAAAAGTACTATAATTTTTATAAAAAATTCCTTATGACCACTAATCAAATGCTTCATAGACTTTAGGCCCTCTCAATATTGTAAAATACTAGAGAACCCTTACACTGTAAAAAAAACCTACCAAATATAATGTTGCATAAGCAAAGAGCTTTCCAATGTTTATTTCTTTTTGTGATCAAGATTGTGTTATTCTTAATTAAATTTGTGTACCATTATAATCCTTGAGGGCTTCCAATATCATTTCATAGCTAGGAAAATATCATGAGTACCTAGAAATAAGGCTAATTTTTTTGTTTTAACTAAGATAAGTATAATGTATTAATGAAGTATCACAACTATAACCCCTTCAAACATTCAACAATATATTATTAATTCAATCATTCTTGTTGTTAATTAAGAAAATATATATATATATATATATGCAACCATTAAATAATTAGAAAGGAATCAAACTTATCCTAATCGTTCAACATATTATTCCATTTTGATGAGAATGGAGAATAATTATGTTCCACAATTTAATTATGAATGTGTAATTAAATATGTGTATGATATTTCATTACTACAATATACTTGTTCAATTTTATTTATCTAAGTTTGTAATTGAGACTATTTATATTATTATCTATATTTGTGTTTCTCTTTACCTTTAATTCTTATAATATAGAAGGAAACAAAACTATAAATTAATTAAGTATAATTTTAAGATATCTAAAATATTCAATAAGGGAAAAAAAGCTACTTATTCATATTACTTTTTTACTTTGAGTTTAATTTTATAATTAATTTATTTTGAATGTTTATAAGTATCAAAATTTATAATGATAATATTACTAATATCAAGTTCAACTAAAAACATAGATTTTAAGATTCAAATTTAATAATTATCAAGTGCATTATGAAATCAATACATTTATTTTATATGAATCCTATATTAATAATAAAAGTATATGAAAATATCTAAAATCAATTATTTACTAATTTCATTCTTATAATAGTATAATATTTGTAGATATAACAATTAAATTGATTGTATCAATGTTTGATAAAAAATACTTATTCAACTATTTTGAATAATTTAAAAAATTACAAAATGGAATCTCTGTTGGAAATATGCCACATCTAGACTAATGATGGGTTAGTCAAATAAGAGTCAATAATTCAGTTGGTAGAGTACTCCAATAGCAAATAGGTCCTAGGTTCGATCCCTAATAGGTCCATATGAGTTGTAGCTCAATAGGTGGTATCAGAGTTAGGCTAAGAGCCCAAAACACCTACAGTGTGACTTTAAGGGGGTGTTGGAAATAATCCACACTCAAATCGACAATGGGTTGGCCAAAAAGGGGCTAGTAGCTTATGTGGTAGAGCACTTTAGCATCAAATGGAAGGTATTAGGTTCAAGCCCTAATTGGTCCATATGAGGTGTAGCTCAACAATCTCTTTGTACCAAATAGAATTGAAAAAACAACATGACAATTTTAATTAATATACTACATAAGATTATTATTTTTTTAATGTAAATTTATATAAATTTCTAAATTACAGGGGTATCATAGGTAAATTAGCCATAATTTCTAGATAAGATTATTATTATTTTAATGTAAATTTATATAAATTTCTAAATTATAGGGGTATCATAGATAAATTAGCCATAATTTCTAGATAGAAGCAAGACATCAATTTTTTTTGTGATCAACTTGCATAAATGTGTTTCATCAAAAAATCCTTGACTTTGATCCATGGCCTAGCCCAAACCCCACTCCTAGACACATGATATGGTGCATGTGGTTGTGACATAAATATGAGAATCTTAAATATAAAAATAATAATATAAAAATATAATAAAATTTTTAATATTGTTGGTTAAAACAACATTACAACAACTTCTAATAGAGTTATAATAATACCACTATAATCTACACAATAGTTGCAATTTTAAATTTAATTTGAAGAGTATAACATTTTTTCCTATACAAAATTAATAGAAGGGTTGTGATGATCATAATATTAAGACATGATATACTCTAGGTAGTTTCTAATGACTATACATTTTTTCTCTAAATTTAAGTTATAATATATTTAACCACCAAAAATATGTAGATATCACTAAATATAATATCCAAAGTTTATTAAACTAAATCTTTAACAAATATCAAATGATATAATACTCAATTTGTTCAATTGAATATTAGATAACAATATTAAGTCACACAACATGAAAGTCATGGTCTTGGACCTTAGCAACCCAACTTTAAGTAAAAATGTCAAACTATGCTTATTGAATATGATTGACACCTTCTTAGAATAGAGGAACAATCTAGATAATAGATAAAAATATTAAAGTTACTTATCACTACTCAGTTGACATACATTAACACTGTCATTTGGTTATGTAGATTCAAAATAATGGCCACAAAATATTCACTTAACCAAATGATCATAATAGATCATTTCACATAATGACAGGTTGCAAACCTAATTATTTAGATACAATAGTCATAAAAATTAACAAGATTATACCATACCTAATTTAAGATTAAAAAATCTACATATATAGTATAGTGTTAATAGTAGGAAGGGTAAAAGACTGATTGAAAATCTTGTTGAAGCATGTAAGGTAGTTACAAATAGTTGTGGAACTAATTTTAGTTGGGTAGGGTTTCTTTTTCTGTTATGAAGCATGTTAAGATGCTTTTTTGAAAAAATTGTTATAGATGTAGGATTTTTTTGGATGGTTGATGAAAACAATGAGGCAAATGATGTAATCTTTATTTTCATGCAATACAAAATCCTATTACCGACCAAAAAAATAAATCCACATATATAACACACAATAGCTTGAGCAATAACATCATCAGATAATCATGACTCAATTATATTTAGGGGTCAATATCAAAACCCTAATAAACTAGCATTTCACCAATCAATACAAT
This sequence comes from Sequoia sempervirens, assembly GCA_007258455.2. Classification (NCBI taxonomy): domain Eukaryota; kingdom Viridiplantae; phylum Streptophyta; class Pinopsida; order Cupressales; family Cupressaceae; genus Sequoia; species Sequoia sempervirens. The sequence goes on from VDFB02106946.1 coordinate 65,381, forward strand.
ATCCATATATATGACGCAACATGAATCTTCGCCTAATAGCATGGTTGAATCCCATAATGCTATTTAAAGCCCCCAATAATAGTATTTAATAATCAATGTTAATTCTTGAAATCTTGATAGTAACTTAAAAAGAAATCACACAATTTCAAAAATTAGATTCATATTTTCTTTGAATCATATAAATAATATGTTTACCAAGCAAGTTAGAGGCTTGAATTGACCACTTTCTATTTTTTTCTTTGGGCTCGAACTGGTCACTTTCTAATTTTTCTTTTGTCTGACGGACCTCTCATCTCTTTTTTAACTTATGGGAAGCTATTAAATATACAAAAAAATCTCAATTAGAATTACAAAAGAGCAAGTAGTCTTATTTTTGCATGTAGAATGAAACAATTAATTGAAAAAATACAAATGACTTAAAACAATCAAAAAATAACTCTTCACTCAAAGAACCACCTTCGAGGTACCCAAAATGAATACATGTAAGTAAGACTGATGATCTTCAATAATTAACTACATATAAGATTCAAATTTTGTTAGCCTACAACCTAGTAAATATTACTAAATATTAAGTTAACTTCGATAGTATTTAAATCTCCACATATATATACTAAATAATTATATAATCAGTAATAGTACTATAAATATATTCATTAGAATTTATGACAATTAACCGATAAAATCAGGTATGGAGAGAATGAGAAAAGTGAAAATCAATGGAACGGGCCACGTGTCGTTTGATTAGGCGACCAAGAACAAAGACAAAGCGAAAGCGAGAGGTTCAACCCTTCAAGAAATCCACAAAGAGCGGGAAGTGCACAATCTGACTTACGCGTGTCTGTGGAACAGGTCATCTTGGAACGTGACCTTTTATATCCACTTTATTAAGTTCTAACCCAAGGGTGAAGGGTCTTAGACCATGGTTTCATGGAAGGTATTTTCTCAAGTGTTCATCAAAAAAACTTTAAATAGAAATGTAAAAGTGTGAAAAAGTAAAAGAGTTCTTGATAAAAGAGTAAAAGTTCTTATGGTGGTTTTGCACAAGTTGTTCAAGTGGTTTTAAGAAGTAACTTGAATATAGGCTATTATACACTTTAGTAACAGCCTAACTCTAATACCATTTCCTTAGACTGGGATATTAGAGTAGAAGTGAAAATTCAGGAAGGAGGTGAAATCTAAGTGTGAATCTAAGTAGTTGGGATCAAAATTTGAAAGGTGCATTAGGGGAGAGGGGCCTATAGTGGAGCACCCTAACTTCGTGTTTCTCAAAATCTTATATGAAAATTTCAAATCACTCCCAATTTTGTACAATAGTTTATTTGGCAACTCACATGCTTCTATATTTCGTTTTAGGGCCACATCATCAAATATGATGCCACATCAGCTTGCTTTTTTTGTTGAGGTATCCAAAAAGGCCCAAAAAAAAGTGAGACTGATAGTGGTGCACTAAGTCATGTTTTATTGGTGCGTTGATGTAGCATCACATGATTTGTCAGTTTGTGTATTTTATGGATAAAAAGTGTTTTGTAATTGGATATTAAGGTGCTCCACTATGGGACCCACTAAGGACTACTTTTATCCCCACTATTGGACCTTGCTCCACTATGGGCCTCTCTCCCCTAGTGAGTATTTGAATGTCTATTTTCATTTGGTTTATGCCTACTTATGGTAAGCCACCTCCTTGATGGATCGTAGTTCTACACATATATAAGGTTTCTAGGAACTACCTCACTAATGGATCACCTCTGACACAATAGATGTACATGGATTAAGTGAACCACCCCTCTAATGGACCAATCACAATATGAAAAATAAAATATGATGTGGACTATTACATGTTAGAAATTGTGATTAGAGATATAACCAAAAATATAGTTCTTAGAACATATATTAGATTAGCTTAATAAAAATTAAATTACCATAAAATAGATGTCTCTAGTAATGAAATAGCTAATAAATGCTTTCTTCTTTATTCTAGTTATTCAACAAGAAGGAAAGAGCTACAAATATATAACCTTATAGCAGCAAAAATATAAAAAGTAAGGGATTGCTTATCCAAGTTTTCAAATTTGTGATAATAAAGGAAAAAATACCGCATGTACATGGATTATGCAACTCATTAGCCTAAGTAATTAAAAATAATTAGCTAAGTGAACTTAAATAACATGTGTATTATTATAATTAGGATTAAGTCACATCCTAAAGTAATAATACTACACTAGTATTACATGTACTCTAATAATAACCTAATATTTGATAACATAGTTTTGGATTAAGAGATTGGAACACAATTAAAGATCTTGGTAGGAGGTTGTATCCAAGTGTGAATCCAAGTAGTTGAGAATACAACTTTGTAGGCACATTAGTGAAAATTTGAATATTTTGTGTTCTTTTAGTGATACCATTTGATATAGTCACAGTAGGAGGTTATAAATGAAATATTGTACAACTGCAAAAACCTAACAAATAGAATCAATCACCTAGTGTAAAATATAAAAATAACAAAAAATACATAGAGAAAATTATGTCTTTATTCATATATAATAATTACACCAAACCACTAGGCATTATAATTAGGTATTGAAGCCTTATAACAATCATAGACTAAGAGATTCCGTAGTTAATTAAAAAAAATCACTAAGTGCTCATTCATAGTTCATAAATTTGTTATAGATTAATATTTTAACATGAACAATATTGCCAAACTTTGTTCCTTTGCCTACACCATAATAAAATGCATATTTAGATGATCACTAATGCATCTTCAAAAAGTTTTTCTTAGCTACTTGGACTCACACTTAGATCTAGCATCCTCCAGTAATCTTTATTTTTTCTCCAATCTATTAGTATTCTCCCACTCTCCTCACCACTCCAATGAATCTAAATCTTTGATTTATATAGATTATTCTAGTTGAAAACCTATTACATGTTTTTAAGGAATAAAGATCAATATATAATATAATCATAGAGTTATTTTATGACAAACTTATGAAATCATTATCATTTATGATTTTTTTCATCATTTCCTAGGTATAAAAAGGCCTTAATTAATTGGTGCCAAGTAGGTATTCACTAAAGATCATCATGGACCCAAATTACCAAATTTTTATATTTATACCTTGAAAATGATCCTAATAAATCCCTTTATTTACTACAATTCATGGAATAGATCTCTCTTATCCTCAAAGTAAGAAATAAAATTGGGTCTAATGTATCGTAGATGATAGGGACCTCTCAACAGTCTCTTCAATATCCATGCACCAATAATAATTAGTTGATTTGATAATTCATTCTATGGTTAGGTACATCAAATAAATAACTAAGTTTTATACCACCTCATATCCTTAAAGATAAGAAAATGAAGATAACGTGTTATTATATGGCTTCCAAATGATAATCCTTTCTTGTGCATTACTATATAGGCATATGGCCTATATCATCATGCAACCAACATAAATCAACCAATGATCAAGCACCACCATGATAAAAATTCTCAAGCTTGATGTAGAGTATTATCAAAATCATAAAGTCAAAGACTAACTATAAATCCTTGGTGAAAACACAAAGCTATGTCACCATTTTGGGAAAGACACAATTTTTTGGAAAGGAACAACTATTTGGTCTAACCCTTACATGGCATATATGTGGCATATACATGGAAAAGGAAGGGGGTTTGACCCAACCTGGTTTAACCAAACCCCCTTCAATATAGAAACACAAATCTCATCCTTGATACCTATGGGGTTTGGCCCAACTAGGTTTAGCCAAACCAAGTTTGGTTGAACTTAGTTGGGGTAAAAAATGTTATGTGGTAGTTAAATTTTACATGTTCAAATGGATTTTTTTAGGATAAATAAAAACCCTTTTGTAGATCTCATTGCATAGATTCTAAAAATGTGAAATTTGTTATATTTTATTTTATTTACTTTTTTTTTTTTAATTTTGAAGAAAAATGGATCATATCCTAAAAAATAGGGTTGATTCCATTGACAAAGAAAAGAAAAGAAATATTAAGAATTTTATTAAAAACAATCACTACACTAGAGGATAGAGTCTAAGGCAAGCTGTTTTTTTTTATACTTTGATAGATAAACATCAAAATATTTGACATACCATCAAAGTGATTTTTTTTTTTGAGACATGCAACATACCATTATCAAAATCTATTATTTCTATGCACTAGAGTATCAAGTTCAAAAAAATAGAAGAAAAATAGAAGCAAAAAATAAACGTATTGCATATTTTTGGCATCTTATATATCTCACATTTTGAATTTTTTCAACATTTAAATAATAATTAAAAAATCTTTAAAAACAATACTAAACTATTTTTTTTTGTAAAAGTAGTCATAAACTACACTAAAATATCTACATTTCACTAGTTTACACCATTTCAATATTCAAAATATATCAATTTCAATTGTTTCAAGTTGAAAATCTTAAATTTGTTTCCCTTTTCCTTTGTAAAAGGGTGACACACTATTGTAATTTTACCCTCCAAAATCTACCAAAAGAATAAAAGAGAAAACTAAAAACAAAACACGTTTATTGGTGATGCAAGGTTGCATGATCCCATGAGATGCTCCTATATCATAAGTTTTCTCAAAATAAATTTTAAGAAATAATAAACTCTAGATAGGGAATATATAGTATGGCATTCAATATACTCTTAAACTACTATGCTAATGTTTAGTATATATAATAATTTTAATAAAACTTGTTTTCTTAGGATGTACAAATATAAAAAGTAGATAATAAATATTAAAAGATAGGAACCTAGCTAGAATGTTATATGAGACATTCATCAAGTGATCTATGACTCTAGTTAGAAATTTCAACTCAAAATACTCAACCTTGGCTATACATTTGATATTCCCCTTATCAATGACACCACCCATTTATTGCAAAGAAATTCATTGCAGACTTGCAATATTTTTAGACTATTAAAATACTAAGTCTACAACCATGAATAATTTGTAGAAGAAGCATAAGTATAAGAATTTTTTCAATAGCCATTTGGATAAATATTGAATAAATCTCATTAAGCATGAGAATACTATCATAAGAAGCTAGATCATATTGTAAAATTTTGGAGGGGACAATGGCTAGGCATTGTTGTAAGACTTGGATGAGATCTAAAAAAAAATCTTTTAGACTTGAAATACTAGTTTATAGTGGTGTAAAAAGGTTTCAAGGATATTTAGGATGGAGATAATACGTCCATGAGTTAGTTTTATAACCTTGACTTGATTTTTTCTTTGGCATACTTGAGGTAAAGGTATTGAAGAATTGTTTAATAGCTTTGTTAGTAACTTTGATCTAGTGAAGGTATGATTTGATTTGAGTGCCCTTAGAATAATGAAATTTAGTAACATTTGTCTTAGGATTGAGCTAAGAAAATAGAGTTTGAAGCTAGAGGTGGAAGGGGATCCCTTATAATTTAGTGGAAAGCCTCATAAACTCTTTAGTAGTGGATGGACATATTACCTCTTATGGATTTCAACCATTTGATTACCATAATTCCATATAAAGATGGAAATGCAAGAAACCATGCAATTCCACTACTCAATATAGATAGCAATAAACCCATGCAATTAGATGGATATTTCCCCTATGGGAAATAAGTGATGCGTCTAGATTAAAATGCATGTTGGGAATTTGTTTAGGTTCACTATCTCACACAAGTAAAAATGTGATGGTATAACATGGGTAAAAAGGATGATCTTTGGGTGCAATTTCATAGAGATTCCAACATATGAAAGAAGGTGGAAACAAGTTGCTAAGAAATCATAATGCGATCTAAACACTTATGAACCTTTTCAATATTTCTAGAGAAATTAAACCAAAAACCAAGGATTCAACATGGTACAATATCATAAAAAAATTAGGTTTCAAAAAAACCAAATGATTTTTAAAACAAAACCAAGGTTTGTTCTCATTTTCACACAATCTTGTTGATAAAGAATTTTCTCTTTCATTAAAAAAGCCCACCCTATCAATTTCATCATAGATGCACTAGTTAGAAAGTAACATGTTATCATCCAACCATCTTAATAACACATTCTTTTTGGCCCATCATTAGGTGCTAAATTTGATAATTTTGATTGGGTGAATTTTAATGTCAAGGGTAGTCTACATGACATGATGGTTTCGCTCTTATTTTGAAGAAATAGTGTAAGAAAATTAACACTAGGAGAGTAAAATGTATATATTTTCATGACCATCATAATGTGGAGTGATGAACCATATATCATGAGGAAAACTTGTCCTTAAATCTATATGTAGAAAAAAAATGACCAACCTTGACCTCCTTAGGGACAATAACATCAAAAGGTTAGATATTTCGACATGTAAACCTATCTAAAAACTTGTGAGAAGTTTAAATGTAAGACCATTAACATTCCATGGAATTACCACATGTGAAGGTATCCTTCACGAAGAGCTCTAGCTAGCTATCATTAGTCATTGAAATTCAAAACTTAATGCCTAAAAGAAGATGTTTTGGTAAGAGGAGATCACTAATTGAGAATAAGTGATGTTTAATATTAGAATCTCTACCTAGCAAGTCAAAGCTAGGTGGCTACCTTGATACTTTAGTACTCATATTGAAAATACCAAAGGAAAAGAGACAACCTTGAGCTAGCAAAGCTTCATGGTTTAGGTAGGAACAAACCCTGTCAAAGAAAAATTCGGGTCAACCTTACACATATTGCCATGAATTTTGGTCAAATTAGTCAAATCACTAGGTCTGATATGTTATGAGGTTGAGGGTTTCTTCCATTTCATAATATTCAAACTGTAGACATCGAAAATATACAGATTGATATCACACTCTGATCTACTAACATCGTTTCTTCCTAAATCATCCCTCGGTCTAACTGTTTAATCAAATTCCCTTATTTGATTAAATTCATCAATATTCGTCTCTTAATTAAATAAATTATTTTGTCTAATTAAGTCACTTTCCCTTGTTAATTAAATCAATTCATCTAATCTAATTATCCCTATTTAATTAAATAATCAATTTATTTGACTAAATCTCTAAAGTCTATCTGTTAAGTTAAATAAATTAAAACTTTATTTGATTTAATCTAACACCATCCCTTTTAATTAAATAAATCAAAATCTTTATTTAATTACCCTTTTATCATATTCCTCTTTTTTTATTTAAATTAATCCAAAAATCTAAATCAAATTGTCAAATCAGCTAAATATCCCCTTAAATTAATCAAATCCTAATTAATTTAATCCTAATCACTCAAATCCTCTAGATTTTGCAACTTGCACAATTAAATCATTTATTTGATTAAATAATTCCTTATTTTCATTCAAAACAAGGCATCTTTTAAGGAATATTCCCCTAATTTGAATTCAAAATCCAAGTGGGAATAAGTCCTTCCAACAAGGCATTTAAGATCTCTTACATGTCCTTTGCCTTGAGCCAAGTGGCATTTAATGCTTTCTTTCTTCCCCCCTTTCAAGTCATTTCAACAAATTTGAATTTCAAATTTATGCATTTATTGGCACAATCCTCAAAACTTGCTCAACCTTCATCCTCTCACATGTTGACAAGTGGCATCATATCATTGGTTGAATCTTTGTTCCACATTGATCAAATTTGGACATCTCTTCACCTTATCAATCTATAAATAAGGAGCTTATATCCTTATTTCATCATCCACATTCCAAGCAAAGTTACCATGCTAAAATACTTAGCAATTCTCATCCATCATTTGAGTTCTTAGTTAGGCTTTTTTGCAGATTTGGCTTGGAGCTCTCACATTCATCATCAAAGTGGATCAACATTCCTCAACAATCATCAACTTGCATCTTAGGGATTGGGAAAGGGCCAATTTTCACATCAAATTGGCACCAATTTCCCCATGGGATTAAGAGTTTGCTTGCTTAATTAGGATTCAATCTTGTTTTTGTGATTTATTTTGTGTTCTTCATTATTTTCTTCCTAATTTGAGCTATGTTAATGAATCTCATGGGGAATCCTTGTTTATGCTTGCAAAATCTAACTTAAGGTGTTTATTGTCTTTGTTTTGCAGGTACATAGATTGAGGGTTCACACAAACCATCATCCTTAGAAAGCATCATCAAGGTTTCAATAGAAGGTTTACAAGTTAGACATGGCATAAGAACATTATCCATAATTGTGTGATAAGAGTATTGACACCTAAATCAAGTATTAGGAAGATTGATGTAGATCACTTAGTATGAAAAGCAAAGTTACTCAATCTTACTCTCCAAAAATTCATTAAGGTTAGAGGTGATGTACACCTTGATACAAATCCTCTAGTGGGCATGACTAAAATAGAATCTATGCATCTCATGTTAAATATAAAATGTCACAAAGATAGGTAATTTATTTTGAGAAATCCCAAAGATGAATGAGGAGACTTAAGAATGAGGAGACTTAAAAGCTCGCCTTAAATGAGGCTTACTTAAAGACCTTAAATTTGTGGGTAAAATAGGACAATAACAATATGGTGTTTCACACGAGTTAGCAATTTTAGCACTTCAAAAGCACGTTGAAAGAAAAATAGAATCTATGCAACTCATATAAAATAAAATGTCACAAAGATAGATAATTTATTTCAATAAATCCCAAAGATGAATGAGGAGGCTTCAAAGCTCACCTTAAATGAGGATCTTAAGTGAGGCTTACTTAAAGACCTTAAATTTGTGGATAAAATAGGACAATAACAAGATGGTGTTTCACATGAGTTATCAATTTTAGGACTTCAAAAGCATGTTGAAAAAAAAGGTAAATTAGAAAGATAGTAAAAACTCTAGTAAGCTTGATTCTATAAGGTTCTCATATACGCTTAGTCTAATTAATCAAAGATTGCATTGAACTCATATTATAATCAACATAATGAACAATTAAATTATTCTCATACCATTAGCAAACAAATTTTCTAGGACATCCATAAGAAGACAAACATCCACAAGAAATTCAATATTGTAAACTTTAGACCTTAAAATTTCCATGCTTTCTTTAAAGCTATCTTCTTCACTATTCATAACCATGAGTCTTATAAGAGTAAGGGGAGTCTTATAAGAGTAAGGGAAGAACCATATTAATAACCTTAATCTACCCTAAAAGTGGGATGAAATTCAAATTAATCCAAAATCCCATAGATTCATGGGAAAGCAGTATGAATAATCCAAAAGGATAAACCGTACTATTAAGTTTGCACTCGGCCATGGTGTGATGGTTTAAAGGTGGCATTGTTGTTCTTGACACCAAGGTTCAAACCCTGTTTGGGTGGTATTGTTGAGTGGTTGTATTCCGGTTCATAGCTTAGGTTCAAAAGCGTTTACCCCTTGCTATTGAAGATCATTTTCCTTTTTTTTTTTTTCATTATTTCGAAAATCCCATTTGTTCATCTCTATCCATGCCATAAAATGTTCAAATCCAAGTTAACATCGAGTAGGGGAGAGGACCCAATACCTAAGCATGTTTCAATAGTTGTGATAGTAGTTGTTTATATAATGCCCAATATTTTTATCAATATTGGACCAATAGTTGTGACTTTAAAGTTGTTAGTGTTGATGGTGACTACCCATAATTAAACAAAATGAATTCATTTGATCTAAAAAACAACCAATGATGTGATTCCACATCAACGCTCAATAAAACATGCTCTGAATGCACAAGTATTGGTCTCACTTTTTTTTTGGGCCTTTTTGGATACCTTGACAAAAAGCATGCAGATGTGGCATCATATTTGATGATGTGGCCCTGAAACCTTAGTTATAAATAGGGGACTTGCCAAGTAAGCTGCTGTAAAAAAATGGAAGTGATATAAAATTTCTACATACGATAATTAGAAGAACAAAATTAGGGTGCACAACTAGTGAGTCCTCTTCCCTAAGTTCTTCCTCTTGTGACCCTGTACAATTCGCAGTGCAAGAAGGCTCTAATTCACTCATAAATGTGTCAGCAAGATTCATGCGTGATTTTGAATAGGCTCATTAAATCGCTACGTACGCAGCTTTGGTCTCCTCACGACCTTCCACACCGTGTTCACGTATTGAATTCCTCTTAAATGAATCACGGCTCCTTGAGATACGAATAGTAATCTGAATTTCACCAGTCTGTCATGCAGAGCACGGACAAAATTTCATGGCTGCAGTTTCTGATCACCTGTATCCTGCTAGGGCTGTACAACTACTGTAATTCTATGCCTCAATTTCACACTGTTTCCTTTCACCCTGGAGTTGTGCGGCTACACAAAACCAAGCATCTAAAGATAAATGCCATGATAATGCAAAGCCAAAAGAAGGATAGGCGAAGTGAGAATCTCATGAATGTCTAAAAGTTGATGGTTTGAGGTAAATTTAAACGACACATTCTAAGCTTTGACTTGTTTAGGTGGCTTATCTGAAATCACACTATCTTTTTGAGTAACGTCCATCTATTAGTGTGATTTCAGATGAGCCACTTAAGCAAGTCAAAACTTAGAATGTGCTGTTTAAACCAAACCCACAGTTTGTAGCCAATGATTTGTAATTTTAACCTTTTATTATGATCAATAGACTTCAAAAGTTTACAACGTGTAAATTTATGTAAAATTTGTTGTGAAGTTAAGATCAATTCTCCACAATATTTTTACATCTAACTTATATTAATTGAATATAAATTACCCACAAAATCTATTTTTGACTTCAAAGTGATTCAAATTTGAAAGCCGCATCATTTCAACCCCCTCTCTACGAGAGCATACCTGTTTTACTCTTTTAACATAATGTTGGTAGCAGTCTTTGGGGAGGAAATTTTTAGGAGGTTTTAGTGTGGTGATTTTTAAGTAAAAATAGTTAAATGTTTTTAGGAAGTTAAAAGAACATCTCTTTCAAAAAATATTGGTAGGAAATTAAAATTGTAGATGATTGATATTGTTAGAATTTATTTTTGAATTAGCGGGAGAAATTTTCAATCCCACTCGAAAGACATCCAATAAAATAAAAATCTAATGAGTGGATTCCTATTAATTTGGACAAGTTTCTAATTTGTCTTGTAGCGACAAATAAAAAAGTCTCATGGGACCCTTGCTCCACAAAAATAGTTCTTGAAGTGAGTCCATAAGATTGCTTTCTAAGTGGACCCACTTATAATAAACATGTTATGTAAAGTTTAAAGTTCAATCCAAATAGAATTTATAGCATGTGGGATGGGTATGTGCACTAAATATGGGGACAAAAAAGCAGTCAAATCAATGATTTTGGGCATAACACATTGTATTATTAAAAAATAGAAATAATGTGATCATGTTATGCCTTGGTAAATGCTAAGCTATAATATGATCATGTTTTATATAGAACTATAAAATTTGATCATGTTTTATATTCTATAAAATGTGATCATGTTTTATAGAACATCAAATGTGATCATGTTTTATAGAGCACAAAACATGATCATGTTTTATGTTGTATAAAATGTAAGTATAAATACAATTACAATTTGTAAAGTTAAAAAGAAAAAAATCCTACTACCCATTCATAACTGCAGTCCAGAGTGGAGGAGTGCATTTTGGAAGCAAAACTTGATCACATTTTATAAAACTTAACCCTATTCCAAAAATTTTAGCAGTGTCACATCAACTTGAAGATGTGAGTAAGGAATAATTTTATGTTTTTTTAATCAAATCATATTTGTATTTTTAGAAATGATTATTTTAAAATACATTTCTTATATGTTATTTTTTATATCAACTCCTATAAATCCTAACATAACCTAATATAGATGAAGAAATTTTTGAAGAGATCCCTACATCAGCCCAATATTCTTCTACACTTATGACAAACCCTAGGGAAAACCAAGAGAAATTATTAGGGTATTTAGAACAATACAAAATTCAACTTACAAGATTAGTTTCATCATTGAAGGCATCCATAGTAAACCCACACCATGCATTGCTCGCTTCATCATTGGAAGCAATGATGAAGTAAGTTGACTTAGCCACGAGTCAAATTGATCAATGAAAAAATCATCGAAATTCATATCACCAATTTTATGCAAAAAAATTATCTTATAATGAAGTGAAGAAAATATATAAAAAAACTCAAATTTGTGATCTTTTTGTTGATCTTAAAACCAATGCACCCTTCTAGTGTTTTAAAAGAGATTTCTAATTTATTTATGCAATCATATTGATATAAAAGATAATTTTTGGAATAGGTGGTGGATGGTATTTGACTAACCTACATGTAATAACCATGAGGTCCCACCATATTTTCTAAGAAAAATTTACAGAGTTTGTCCTTCATGAAATTCTCAAGCATTTTGATATGACGGAGTTCTATGGTAGAGGAGGAGGCTCTAGACTCAAGATAGACTAGGAAGTCATCAAATAGAAAAATTTCAATGCATACCACTAGCCCAAAAATCTATACATCATATGACTGGGCCATCAGTCATGAAGGAGACTATGGAGGTGCATAATCTCCATGTTATTGCAAGCCTCATATGAACTCTTATATAGCATAGCACGTAGATTTTCTATTCATGTGGTCCAATACATGATTAGGTGGAGATACTATCAAGTTCTAGTGCTCCAACCTCCCACCTATGCTGAAAATATTATTATTTATGCTATGGATGATACCATGACCCACAAACAATAAGGGTTGTCATCTCCCACGAGTGCATTCACTATTATAAGGAAAACAAGCAATACAAGGTGGTGATCCAAAGAGTATGGTGATCAATGATGATCTATTACACAACTTTTTTGGTGATTACATATAGGTATTTTAATATAAATTTATAATTTATTTTATAAATTTTATATTTTATACTTAAAATTTTAACATGTAAATTGATTTATAATTGTAGATTTAAATCAATATTGTGCATTTATTTTTATATATTTTAGGGTCTAACATCATAGGGTGGTAGGTCATTGACCATCCCACCAACATTTCTTATGGCATCATGTATTTTGGAGGTAAAATTCTCATATATCACAAAAAATAGTAGTTATTTTATATTTAGAATAAGTTTGGATATTTGAAATGCAATTTTTCTTTCACTAAGTGGGCATTATATTGCCATCTAGCATGCATGTACATAGTGTTAGCTTTGGCATTGGACTAAGGTATGTTATAACATGTTTTAAATTTTATTTTGTAAAATTTAATGTTATTATTTATGTATACTTGAGTCTTTTAGTTAAATTTATTATTTATTTAGTTGATGAGTTTAGTTGTTAGACCTAATAGTCTATAACAAAAATTGGATGTCATTGCTACTATAGCAATTTCATCCTTGATGTGTCTAACAAACATTTAAGTATGAATGCATACATTTACTTATCATTACTTTGTCTCAATTGGCATAATTAGGTATTTATAAATAATTTATATTTATACACACACACACACACACACACACACACACACACACTCTTTTATTATGCTATAGATTATGTAGGCATTGGTTTGTCTAAAGAAACACCTCTCTTGATGATGTTAAGTGTCATAAGAAAGAAAAACTAGAGTATAAGTTTGTTGTAAGTGTTTTTGATTAACGATAAGGTTTTGAAGGGTACCTGAAACCCAGAACAAAAAAAATAGTGGCAATAAAGAAAAAATAGTTAACTACCCACCCAAAAGCAACAAAAAACCAATTGATTAATAGACCATCAACAGACAATCAATAGACTAAAATAGCCAACACAAAAAATAGAAAGACACGCTACACGACCATTAGAGCAGTTCTTTAAGCATTTTTGCCACATCCAAATCCTTAGACGCTAGCCTGTCATGCATCTCCATGATTTCCTCAACATCCCGAGCAGGGTCCTTTTTACCTTTCTTTGTTTTGCTCTGAGTACGCACACTCGGACTAGCCTCCAAATCGATAGTATGCACGTCCATCCCATCATCCTCCCCACGTTCCATAGCTGCATGGTCATCAAACAGTCCCTTCCCAGTCAATTCTTTCGCCTTCTGATTGAGGAAAATCATACCTTCAGTCGAGGCCTCCAACTTCTCTTTGCTAATGTTTATGATCGTGTCCAAATCCCTACGAAGCTACCTATTTTGTCTTTCCAGCATAGCCACCTGCAGACCATAATCACTCTTCAAACTAGCAAGCTCATCCTCGGATCATAGCCACCCTTGGACCATAAGTTTGTTGTAAGTGTTATTTTTATGTCATTTTAAAATAATATTTTTTATTTATAGAGTGGTATTATATAATTTTTATAATTTCTATATATATGTTCAACTATAAAATAGTGAGGGGAACATGAGATAAAAATGGAAAAATACAACTAATTCACATGATTGAAGTTCACTTTACAATTGAGCAAGGAGAGGCAAAATGTTTCATTAATATTATTTTCTACACAAATGAAAATATTTTTTGTCTTTATGACAAATTCATAACAATTTGTATGGCTATATATTGATGACATTTTGTAGTTTGAGAGATAATATTATTCTCATAGCGCTGCATATAGTATTTTGATGATATTATGTACACCTTTATAGCTCTACTAAAATCAATATATGTAAATATTTTGTACATATTCAAATCTTAAATGGTTTTAATGATTTTTACATGTTATATCTCTCTATCTTCCCTTTTGTTTCTCTTTTTGTCTATCACTATCTATGTCATATGTATATGGTGTGTATTAGGGTTGAATGAGATATATGACAATGTCATATGAGTGATGCATTTTGTGTGAAGAATGTATCATGGCTAGTGTGCATCAAACTCCTACAATTGTGGGCATAGTCTTCTTGTTCATACATCATAGTTAGTGACATTCAATCTTGTGCATGATCATGAATTTTATATTAAGGGGTATAATGAAATATATATATATATACATATATATTATATATATATTATATATATATTATATATTATATATTATATTATAAATTATATTATATTATATTATATATATTATATATATTAATATTTATTTTAATATTTTTTATTTTTAAAAACGGATATCTATTTTTCTTTGGTATTTGGCTTGGGGGCAACCAACTTGAAAAGTCAACATCCCCAACATGTTTATAGGGGTTGCACGAGTTTTTCGAACTTCACCCTTTGTGTTGACAACTTTTTTCATCTGATTTTGATGAAATAAAAAGGGTTTGTTCAACAAATTGACAACATTCTACTAATTAAGATATGTTTTATTTTGAATTTAATAGGTAATTATTATTGATTTTCTACATGCACTATGTGTAAAGTCTTGATTGATAGATTGATTGAAAAACATCTATAACTTTTAAACGGTTAAACATTTTTTGAATCTGAAAGATGCTCTATTGATATAAGATATATTTTATTTTGAATTTAATAGGTAATTATCATTGCTTTTCTACATGCACTATGTGTAAAGTCATGATTGATAGATTGAAATTGAAAAACATCTACAACTTTTAAATGTAGTTAAACATTTTTTGAATCTAAAAAATGCATCACACACTATGCTTCACAAATTATAGTTTTAAAAAAAATCATAATTTTTTGACCAAGTTAGGGTGGTCGAACAAATGGTTTTTAATATTTTTAAAAATTTCTTCTAGAAAATTCATCACTAATTATTTACTTGCAAAAAAATTACAAAAAAATGTGTCACATCCATGCATGTGTCCTCTACTCGTATTGAAAGACTCAAAAAAAAAAAAACTCCCCATTAGGGTAGCCGGACAAACACCTGATTTTTTTTTCTTGAAAGTTAGTACTATTGTATTGAAATTTCAATTTTTCACCAAATAGATTTTCTTTCTTCCAAAAAATGACTAGTAGCTTAGAAACCACATTCACTTTTATATAAATTTTATTCTTACATATATTCCAGATTATGTTAATAAACTATTCAAATTTTTCTGTCAAGTTGCTTAACCCTATTTTTTTGAATTTCCATTGCCACATAAGGGCCTAGCTTGGAATCCCATGATCCTTCACTGACCTGGAAACTATTGTTGGTGCAATTTAGACTATGAATCAATAAACTCATTATTCTACACATCTCTTATATTTTTACATTGTACTCTATGTGAAATTTGTGATTATTTTGTAATAAAGTTACATAGTCAAATAGTTCTTAATTTAACTCTCCATCCATTATTACATATAGGTCATTTAAATATTGTTTCCAGTGATTTGAACCTCGAGAAGAGTTGAAGAATGGTGAATTAAATGAGCCTAATGAAACTCATAAACTAGTAACCAATTGAATCTATTAAATATTATAAACTTGTTGAACTTTATTGATATTGTACATGAATTATTTGAATGGTGTGTCATGATATGTTACTATAGTTTGATTGCATCCAACAGGAATAACTTTAAGAACCCCCCCTCAAACAAGGTGTAAAACCTTGGCGAATCTTGTATACTTCCCAAAAAAATATTAATTTTATTAGCGTATTTTTTCATTTTTGGGGAAAAAAATAATCTCAATTGGCAAATCTTTTGTAATCGCTAGAAGTCTATGGAAAATCCTAGTGAATTGTATTTTTTTTAAAACCAATAAAATATTTTCATTGGTGATTAAAACCTATTTTCAAACTAATAAAATAAAATTATTAGCAAATTAAACTTGTTTTCAAACCAATAAAATATTTCTATAGGTGAATTAAACCTATTTTCAAAACAAAATAATTATTTTTTTAGTGATTAAAACATGTTTTCAAACCAAAAAATATATTTTCATTGACGAATTAAACCTATTTTCAAACCAATAAAAAAAATTAATGGAAAATTAAACATAATTTCAAACCAATAAAAAAATTCATTGGTGAAATAAACTGGCATTCCAATAAAAAATCATAGCGTGGGTGGCAAAAATATCAAATGCTATATATTGTTCTATTTGGGGACAAATTTTCCACACATCCAAATTCCTTCATAAAGTGTTTGGAATGGAGACAAGTATCAACATATTTATTATATGTTCTTAAGTGAAGTGCTATGTTTGAAGCTAGATGTCAATGCAAATTAAATAACCAATGATCGTTTGGTGGACGACTGTACAGTTGCATTCCAGAAGAAAATGTCTAAAGCATTAGACTGGAAAATTCAAACCTCCGAAATAACCCTAGAACCGTTAGATTTCCAAATATCAATGGTTGTCCTTTTATTACTTATTAAATCACTTAAAGTCATGACACCCAAAATAATATTTTATCATTGATTGGCCACTAGTAGTTGAAGGTCGGTTAAGTTATGACTTAAGCCTTTGGAGTAATCATGGTGATTGGCCCCTTGACCTAGGTGATTTCCAGTTTCATGGAGTATCAAAGACTCTAATATCTCCTAAGTTCGATGAAAAATATTTTCTCACAAAAATCAATAGTTGAGATCGGTGATTAACAATCAGATGGATCCCACACACTTGCACTGCTCAAAAGGTTGTCATTAGTTTTCTGCAGTAACACAAGATTGTGACATCTATCCTTGGTGGGACTGAGCTCATGATTAATGGTCTAAAAGGAATCAATGATCAACGCTAAGTTCATCAAAGATCAACGATTATCACAAGATCGCAGATTATAAAGGCTCTAACAAGATCAAAATGTGATATGCGAAAATGATATATTATAGTTAGATTCAAATGTTCCATGGATAGTTGTAGTTGCATTTTGAAAGCAAATTCCTGAAGCACTAGACTTGTGAATTCAAACCTCTAGAATAATGCTAGAACCATTAGATTTTAAAATATCAATGGTTGATGTTATATTATTTATTAAATCACTTAAAGTCACAAAGTTCAATTTTTTTGAAATAATATTGTCACATAAAGTGGTGAATTAAATGTTCAAGTGTTGAGTATTGATGTCTTCATTCTAAATATAGTTCACCAACTTGATGTTCTTCATATTATTTATGTGTGATCTCACAATAGTGGTTTACACTTTTTCGCCAAATTTGACACTGAACTGAATTTTTTTAACTAAATCTTCACTTTTGGGCACCTATAGCTGCTAAACCATGAGGAATTTGAAGATGATTCAAACTATTTATTTGTGACATTTTGTCTATAGATTCTAAAGATATATTTTTTTAAAATTTTGGAATCAAATTGCATTTTTTTTTCCATCTCCTTCAAAAACTAGTTTTTAATAGTAAACACCATTTTTAAAGAGTGATGTGTACTTACTTTTTTTATGAAGGATAAAATTCTATTTTTTTCAAATTTATATTTGTAACTACGATATCTAGTGCATGCATTTGGTTTCATAGTGTGGGTAAAAGTACAAAGTTGTGTCACACTTTCATAAAGGAAACAACCAACACTAATCTAACTTTTAAACTTGAATCACTGGAAAGTGGCATATATGTTTTGAATTTTGAAATGATGTAAACTAATAAAATATGTATTTTTAGTATATTTTATGTTTGTGTTTTTTTGACAAAATTAAAAAATTATTTGAATATAGTTATTTAATAAATTAACACTATAATTTAGATATTGATTAAATGTTGAAAAATGATGTTACATGAGACGTCAAGCTTTATATAGTAATTTTTTTTCCCTTCAATTTTTTTGTGTATATTTATAACTTGAAACTTTAGGGCATGGATATATTTTTTCGCAATTTTAATAAATATATACATATGTGTGTGTGTGTGTGTGTATTAAAACACAGTTGTTTCTACTCGACATCAACTTTTATATTAAATATTTATCTAAAATAGAAAAAAGTTATACTATCTTAATCTAGATTCTTTTATCCAGGGCATCATATTTAAAAAAATAAATAATAAGTTTTAGTATTTTTCTCGACAGGGTGATCAACCTAATATTTTTATGCTGATAACCTACATTTAGTAAAAAATAAAATATAAAATATAAATAATAATTGAACTATTAAAATAAATATATATTTGAAAACTATACTTATTGATCTACAAAAAGGTATTTATCCATTTTTTGAAAAATATTATTTATATGAGTAGGAGTTGTTGAAATATTAATTTTTTTAATTAATTTCATTTTTTTAGTAAAATGGCATCAAAGTAGTGCTACATATACATTTAGCCAACAATTTTAGTTTGAAAAGTTGTGGAGATATTTAAGTTATCTAGAATGAATCTTACTAGATCATATTTTTGAAAAAAATATTTTTTAGTTATAAATGCTAAAATTCACTTGTGCTTATAAGTTGGCCGAAAGTGTGACACAACTTTGTACTTTTACCCAGTGTTTTATTGAATATTTTCTTCTTAATTAAGTTTTGAAGTGAAATTAGTTACAATTTAGACATTCATTTACTTGCTAACACATAACTTTTTTGTATGTATCGAAATTCTTTTTTTTTGTTGGATCAAGAACATCAATATCAAGTGCACAAATATTTTTTAGAACCCGTTTTGATAAAATACTATTTTTCCACATGTGCATAATAGAGAGCTTGATTTTCGATGAAAACCCCATGTTTAATTGAACTAAAAAAAAATACATAATAAAACTAAAATATATTAAAATTATACTTGATGGATAGCTTGTTTAAATTGAGGACTATAATCTTCCAGTTGGGTCTGTGAAGTTGATTCCATTTTCATCTTCAAACCGAGCTCCAAAAGCCAAAATTTTGTAGAAAATTGTTAGAGGAGTTGGAGAAGGGAAAGAAAGGGGGCTTCTAGCAAACCCCACTTCACTAGAAGGTGGGGAGGGGTTCACTAGAACACCCCCCCCTTCTAGTGAACACCCCTTTAAATAACATTAAAAAAAAACACATTAAAAGGGGGTTCGCTAGAACGCGAACCCTCATTTCTAATGAACTCCCCTTCTAGTGAACCCTTTTAAGGGGTTCTAGCAAACCCTGCTAAAGTTTTTTCCCACCCAAAACACATTTTTCCTTCCTCAAACTAATTGTAAACCACTATTGTGGGATCACCCTTATAATATATTTGGCTTTGCTTTCTTTCTTCTCTATTCTTAATTTTGTTGTGATATTATGGAGTCTTCATGGATGTCATGCTACCCAAATGTTTTTGGGAGAAAAGAAGCAACAATGCATATGATAGATGAAATTTGTGTATGGTTTTTTCTATTCCTTGTGTGCAAGTTGAGGAGGCTATAAGAATATTTATGGGTAGGGAATGGCTTCAGAGCAACCTTGTGCTCTATTTATTGAGGTAGCTTCTTCTTTCTTTTCCAATTGCATGGACATTTTTTTGGATAAAGATTTGGTAAAGACACTAGAAATACATTATTTGCAACCTTTCATTTACTCTATTTCTTCCTTGGAGTTGACACTTGAGCATTACAATTTTGAATGTGGGTTAACACCTGTTAGTGGAATCTTTCCCAAAGTTGAATTGGCTACTTCTACAGTGTAAGCTCTTTCCCTAGTTAATATGAAGTGTGGTCTAGTGTATGATACAATAAATCAATCATTACAGAGTCTGGTGTTTTGGAGGAAGGATTTGGGTGATTCCCTTTTCTTCTCTACTCTTACTTTATTTAATTTTATTCACCTCCTACTCAAATACCTTGTTGAGGGCATCTACCATTGTTACATATTTTTTTAGTAATGAATTAAATGTCTATTTATTTATTTATTTTGTTGGAGATACCTCAAGGGGGTCCCCTTTAGCTTAGAGCCAAGTTCTAAATGGTATCCATTCCACCAAAATCCACCCAGGGTACGATCTTAGCCTCATACCTTTTTAGGCATTAAGGCCTTACATTCAGCAAGACTTGATCCCTGGTGGGCTCATTTAGAACCTTTCAACTTCACCAACAAACCAAGGGCCCATTGACATTATGGCTATATTTTATCGTACAACTATTGTAATATGTATTTTATGACTTGTTTTTTGTCACAATTAGTGGATTTTTTGCCAAGCTAGCTATGTACTTCAGTCTTCAGCTACTTAAATTAAAATACTTTTCGTGGCTCCATTTTTGTAAATCCTTTTTGCTTTGTTCAATATAAAAATGTGGCTTTTAAGACTAATTATCAACATATAGTTATGATCATAAGTGAGTGAAATCTATTGTGAATTATTAGTGGACATTGATAATGATTAAGCTACAACAAGCCATTTAATTCTCTCTCTTTTCAATGCTTCGAAGTACTCTACCTACAGTAGAGTTTAAGCTAATGTTTTGTAAATTTGGTAGAATCTACTCAATTCAGAGGTTTAACTGGCTGAACAATCCACTTCGCATTGCTTAAGACTACATTAAATTATCAACCTAGGGCTTGTAAACATATGATGGTGCAACATTATATATGCCTTCATGGAATTTAAACTACTTAAACTACCCTACTTAAGTTATTAGATACTTGCTAAAAACTCACAAAACTGTAAAACAGTAAAAGCATAAATCAAAACTAGTTGCTACAGGTACCTTTATTAAAGACTGTAACTGAACCGCTATTAATAAAATGATACTATGTTAACTAAAACTTAATAAAAAGCTAATGACTCAACTGATCTATCCTCTAGACTGCTACCAATAATCATTACATGCATATTCACAAACATTCATTCATAATAAGCAAGAAATAAAATTCCAATTAACTTGCATATGATTCATGAACAATGATAAACTAATAACAACTATTAACATAAATAAATAACTAAAATATGAAGTCAAGAACAATACCTTGAGTGGCCTGCTCAAGTAACTATTCCAACTTAATTAAACACAATCTAACTAATAGATTCTATGCATCCCATAAGATTAACTTCATTCATTGCATATTGTAAAAGATTACAAAAGATCTTTCCACAGATTGGACTTAGTCATTTTGAAATATTTTCATGTCTTGAAAAATGAAAAGTAATTGGCAACATAAAACTGATAAAAGTCATTTTGGAATATTTTCATGTCTTGAAAAATGAAAAGTAATTGGCAACATAAAACTGATAAAAACTGACTAACTATCCTATGGATTCAACCAACATCTATACTCAAGCCGAGGGAATCATTATTGAAAGCAATGTTCAACTAACTAAAACTATTAACTCCACTCCCAGCTAATAGAGCATGAAATTAATATTTGAATTATTCAACCTATAACTGAAAAGGAAGGAGAAATCCTATTAGAACTAGAACTCTATCAAAATAGAACTGTATGTAAATAGACAACCACTTATCAAAATTTCATCAGTGAAGGAGACCTCCTCTTCAATGTTTATTAAATTGGTCATAATAATACACATCCAATCTTCATTAAGAGCCTTTGATCAATGACCTCCATGTTCAACTTAACATGGAGCTTCCCCTACTTTGGTGTCTAATCATCTGTCTTGCTATGGGTTCACTCCTCAATTGTTGCATTATGGTTCCTTTTGAGCTACAAACAAGTCAATTTTGCAAAGCATGTGCACAAGGATAACTATCACAATTAATTCATAGCATTCCATCAACGTTCCATACATTCATTCATATAAACCATATAATACTAATATATTATAACCATAATTTCATCATCATAATTAAGGTCCAAGTCTATATAATGGATGTAAAAGGATAGCGGGTAAAAGCACAAAGTTGTGTCACACTTTCAACCAACTCATCAGCACAACTTAATTTAAGTATTTCTAACTAAAAATAAATTTTGGTCAAACATATGATCTAGTAAGATTCATTCTAGCTAAGTTAGATACTTCCACAACTTTCTCAACTAAAATTGTTGGCTAAAAATATATGGAACACCACTTTGAGTCCAATTTACCAAAAAAAAATATTTGAAAAAATTAAAATTTCAATAACTCCTACTAATGTAAATAACATTTTTTGTAAAATATAAAAATACCCTTTTGTAGATCCATAAGCGTAGTTTTCAAAAATATGTTTATTTTAATAGTTTAATTATTATTTATATTTTATTTTTCTATTTTTACTAAAAATAGGTCATTAGCATAAAATATTAGGTTGATTACCATGCCAAGGAAAAATACTAAAACTTATTAAAATTTTTTGAAAAAAATATCATGCACTAGATAAAAGAATCTATTTCAAGATGGTATAATTTTTTTCCATTTTAGATAAATATTTAATATGAAAGTTGGCATCCAATGGAAATAGTTGTTTTTTTATTAAACACATTTTAATATTTATTTAAAAATATACATTTATCAAAATTCGGAAAAAAAATATCCATGCACTAAAGTTTCAAGTTATAAATACACAAAAAAATTGAAAGAAAAAAAAATTACTATAAAAAGTTTGACGTCTCATGGAACTTCATTTTTTAGCATTTTATCAGCAACTAAATTATAGTGTTAATTTATTAAAAACTAGGTCAAAATATATATATATATTTTTTTTTTGAAAAATAAAATCATGAAATATACTAAAAAATATATATTTTACTAGTTTACATCATTTCAAAATTCCAAACATATATGCCACTTTTTAGTGATTCAAGTTTAAAAGTTGGATCAGTGTTGGTCGTTTCCTTTATAAAGTGTGACATAGCTTTGTGCTTTTACCCTAGCATAATGTAGGAACATTGTCTGGAGAATATGTTTAAAAGTATCTTAAAACATGTATAAAACAACAAAAACTAGACCATTATCTAGACCTATCACTTTCCCCAACTAGCTTTTTGCTTGTCCCCAAGCAAAACATTAGGGATCTTGATTGTATTGTTGAGCAATCTGTCTTAGGTCCATAGCTGTGCTAACACCCTGAACTTTCCTCAGATAGAAACCTTGATGTTATGAAAGCTGCCTCATTCAAATAGCTCTTGCTCTCTCACATTCATCACTTTTCTCCCTTGTCCAATGTGGAATCAAATAAAGGAGAATTGGTGGATGAAAAGTGAGTGGCATCCAATGAACTCCCTTGTTGATAGCAGTTTCCATGTAAGTACGTGCCTTAGAACTAAAGCATAGCAATGAAATTATGCATGGAATGTGGCTCTTTCTTTTGTAGTTCAGGTATCAAACTATTCCATCTATCTTGAACATATTTAAAACACTATTGTCCTACTCCCACAACTAACATTTTCATTTTGTCATAGTCTACCAGCCCGAGCTTCATGATTTTCTTACCTACTCCCTTGTGTGTAAGGAGTCTCATCCATTCATCAATTATTGTATGTGGATCCTTAGCCTCTCTTTTGATTGGAAGTGCAATAGATTTTTCTTTCTCTTCATATTCCTCCATAATCTCACCCCTAAGATGTTCATTTCTATAGTAAGAGGCAAGTGCCTTGATCTGAAGATCCCCCACAAAGATTAAAGGGTTCCATTCTATTTCATCAAGTATCACATAGTTGTGTAAATAAATCCACACAACTGATCCTGGTCTTCGGGTGTGGAAGCAACAAAAACTTCAAGAAACTCAGAGGTTTGACTCATGCCAATTGAATGTTTGCTAACTAATCTACTAGTTAAACTGAAAACATAAAAACCTTTCTTGTAGAAATAGTGCATAAGTTCTCGATGGAGGCCTACACCTAACTATTTGTGCAGCCTTATCTGCTATCTCCTCCAATCGAATTGTTGTTTTATTTAGTTCTATATCCTTCTTTTCCAATTCATGTTCATATTTTTCCTTTTCCTTTCTCCACTTCTCTTTTTCCTTTGCAAACTTATTAGTTAATTTCCACAATTGGTATCCAAATGAGCAGGTTGTATGTGTTACCCATTTTTCTTACTTGCTCAAATTGATTGAGTTTAGAATGTTTGCAAACTGAAAGTGAAGTACATTTCTTATCTATCTTCCCTATATTTTATTCAATTGTATAAACAAAAAAAGTAAAGAGATTACAAGTTTTAGTAATAGATTATTGCATTTATACAAGTGCATACAATATGGAAAATATTTGCACAAATCTTTCTAAAAGTAATCTTTATTGATACAAAAGTACATATTTGTCTCACAATTTATACATTGATGGATAAAAATAAAAGAATGCACATATAGAGGAAGAGGCCACTCATTGCCTGATGACTAGTCGGTGTCTATTGTCTTGCCCTGCCTCCTGCTTTGAGCTATCTTGCATCCTCCGTAGCCCTAGTTCCTTGTCCTTGCATCTAGTGATTATAAAGATGTTAGAGAAGTGCTCTAAGTAATGAAGGCTTCTAACACTACATGTACATGCACCCATGAATGTATAAAATGACCCTCAAGTGCACTAAACAAACATGTAAACCGTAAATGTCCAAGAAAACAACATGACCATCAAGCCCTTCACGCATATGCATATATTTTTCTAACTGTTTGTTTCCTATGCAGATACAGGGAAAAATATGTTACTATTTTATGTTATTTGATTTTAGCATGTGGGTTAAAATGTGGCTCCCACAAGGGTTAAGCCCAACATGCTGAAAGTAATAGAATCTTTGATGTTTGAATAACATATACAAACACATTTTTTTTTTAGACATATGACATTCATTCAAGCCAAGCCAACAGTATAAACATTTAGGACTGTTACTATTACCTTTTGAAGAAATTAGAATAATAATACATTGGTGAGAAGTGACATCCCAACTTTTCAACATTTATGAATTTACATGCCAAGTGGTAAAAGTTCAATCACATTATAGTACATGGACAATACATCCAAGGAGCAGTACATGATGTAATCTTTTTATCATAGATGAGCCTTCATTGAGCAGTCTCATTGCTTTAAAGCATTGATGTGGGATGCTTTAAATTAAATATTCATAAGTAGAGGATTTGGAATTATATTCCTGAAGCTTCTAAAATAGAGTACAATGAATGCAAAGGATATTGTTTTCAAATGACAATGCCATTATATAGGTATATCTAATAATGACAGAGATGTCATGATTAAGTAACACACCTAAGCAGATGTTTTCCTATGTATTCAAGAGCCAAATAAGTAAACAACAAAAGGGAAGAATTAAAAGAATGACCAAAGGCATGGCATTTTCTTCATTTAGAACTCTCCAATTTCATGGTAGTGACCTACAGGGAGTTTAAGGAGACAACTAACAGTGTCTTGATGAGCAAGATTTTTTGTCTCATAAAGGTACTAATCCACAATTAATGGAGTATAAGTAAAGTAATTGATTGTTTGAGGTTGAAAGGCAGTTATCAATATGCATATTCAACTATGTTACGATGAAGGTTTCTCAGTGTCATATTAAGCATTCAAAGGATAATAAATCCATATCAAGATCCAAGACAAACATATTAATAAGAAAAATCAAAGTCAGTAATACATGCCAAAAAAATCCCAGCTGAGTAGTTACTACATGTCATTAAATGGGGAGGAAAAAATTATTAACAAAGCAAAGGTCTAATGATGAGTCTCATCAATACTGAGTATTATGAGACCTCTATAAGTTATTAAAGGTAGAGTTAGGGTGGACTATTATATGTCCATAAGGGTTAGATGACAAAGCATAAGAATAATCCTAGTCAAAAGTCAAGACAGTCATCAAATATTATATCTATTCCATAGAAATTTTGAAGGAGGAATAAATAGTTCGGTGTAGGGACAATATGATAAGCTCTCAACGCAGAAAGTTGTGAACATATTCCTAAATATGCATAGTATGATGATCCACAGCTTGGCAACATTTTCTTGAGGAAATGTTGACTGAGATAGCTCTTGTTTCAACTATACACCTCATATGAATCTCATTCATGTTATAATCTTACTCGATCTTACCATATTGGAAGGATTATAATACCATTGGCCGCAGTTACATGGCATCACATAAAAAGTACATAAACCTCAAAGGAATATGGTGAGGCCATGGTTATGAGGGAACTGGAATCTCCAAGTTCTTGTAGCATATAGTGATATGCAACATAAAAGGTGTAATGTCGGGAGTAACATATAGGTTACTAGTAAAGGCAATGATCAAATGGCTGGTAGAGAGGCCAAACCCTCAATACATATTACAAAAGAGTATAAACCCAGAAAAAGTTTTGAGATCCCTAGTATATGAAATGCAAATGATTCTCGGTCACTGGTAGGGTTTGTACCCAGAACACAAGAAAATGGGGAAAAAAAATGCACATCTATGCATTCATTTTTTTTAAAAAGCAAGATAGTGCCAATAATATATATGACCACGACCATAAAGAACAAATTTCTTTTAGAAATGCATGGTCGTGCTTTAGAATATCAGAAAATGACAGGAGAATTTCCAAGTTTCAGGTTACAAATGAAAAGTAATAAACAAGGAATGATGAACCCATGACCTGTAGTTTCTTCAAATCTTTAGATTTTTGCAAAATGGAGATGGAAGTTTCAGCAGATGCATGGAAATACAAAATATGAAGTCGTGGCTAAGAAAGAAAAGGAAATATAGAAAAAACAATAGCAACAAACTCACCTCAAGTTTTCCTTTATGGTTTTTCCTAAGAATTTTCTAGAGATGCCACTATTTCACCATGGAAATTATTCACAACAGAAGCTCCACAAACCCTATCGCGACTGAAAGGAATGTCTCCAAAGTTTGATACGTGAAAAATGAAATGTCTTTTTTCCTTCTTTCCATTGACTTTGAGTATTAGGGTTTGACCCCTATTTTATATCGACAACCATAAGGTGATTTCACTTCTTGATTTAAAATTCCTAAAGCAAACTAATATGCTCATGACTTCATGTTATGCCTTATGATTGTTTTACAAATTCAATTTTTCTTATACCTTATAATATGCTAAGTCTTTGGATTTATACATTATTTCTCATATGGTTGACCAATGGCCCTTTATTTTTGCATTTAATTTGAAGAATTGTAAAACATTTATTCAAGTGGTGAATTATAAACCATTTGATTTATGTTAAATGCAAAATAAAGTGGAAGCTTTGAATGTATGGCAATGGAGTTATGAGTGGAGTTATACTTTATGAAATTCCAATCATATAGGGTGGTTAAGGGAGGTTAGCCAACATGTGCTACAAATTCAGAAGTGGTTTAACTTAGTTTTGGAACATTTGGAGAGCATCTAGGGGCTAATTTATTGTGTTTTTATCTTGGACTTGGTCAAACTTGACCTTTTCATGCATATTGAAGCCTTTTGAAGTGGATATGGTTGCTAAAAAATAGGCTTTTTTGAGGCATATGAAAATGAGGTTTCTATAACCTTTTTTAGTGGAGCTACTTGGAGTGGATGGATATATTGCTTTTGTAACTCATTTTTGAGCCAATTTTGACTTAGTTTTTTTATGTTTAGTGACTCATTTTGGAGTCCTTGGAGGAAATACAGAGTTTTGTAACTCATTTACAGGCATGTACTATAGTATTTTACCTTTGAATTTCAATAAGATGCAGTGATATTGACCTTCTCAACGTTGTTTCCTATGTGTAGTTGGATGATTGATGTATGTTTTTGTGATCTAAATTCTAATCCTTGAATGTATGTCTCATTTTTAACACCTCTAAATAGATAAATGCATAGTTTTTGTAGGTTATAAGTTGTGTCATGGTGTTTATCAGTGATTAGTTGTGAAATTTTTCAATTTTCCTTCTAATTTTGCAAACACCAAAACCTTCTTATGAAATATTTCTACATGAACATGTAAAAGTTGTGGATTGTGTCTCTTAATAAGTTGCTTTATTGAGGTCATTGTGAATGCTATGTTGTAGTATTTTTCACAAAGGATTTGGTGTTTCACCTTTTAAAACATTAGGGCTTAATATTTTTTCTGTTTTCTTTTTCTCCCCTTTTCCTCGGCAAGTAAAAGTAGTAGTTTTAGGTGATAACCAAAGGAGCCGGCCTTCTCTAGAGGTTTGATCTTGTATAAGGAACCCACACCTTGGGATCATTCCAATGTTTCACTGTGTTGTTGAATTTCACATTCAATAGGGTGCAAATCCAGTAGTTAACAGTATGATAATCAATATTTTTAAGAGCGGGAGGTCTCTCATCTAGCACTACTAATTCTTTATCCATTGTTTTAGTAACAACCAACTGTGCCAACACATCTAGTTTAGTGCCAGGTCCATATAGCTACAATTTCTCCTCTATCTCCATTTTTTTTGTCTTTCTTTATCCTTTTGCTCATAATTCTATACCAATTCTTCTAGGTGCTTAATTATGTCCAGTGCCTCCCGCAATTCTTCAATGTAAGGTTCCTCGACATTCTCAAACTACTAATTACTCTCTTCATAATCTCTAGGAGTGGGAAAAGTTTCAATTCAAAATTTATTGGCATCAAATATGTCTTCTAATTCTGAATTAGAAGTGGTCTCTACATACCTTCTCTTTTTCACTAGTACATTCTCATTACCAGGAGCATTTATCTCCAATTCAGAGTAAGTTTCTACAAACATGACATTTCTTGAGGATGTTCTTTTTGGTGTTTTTTTTTAAGCAAAAGGCTAAAAGCCTATATTTATATTAATATTATATGTAGATAATTACATATACACCAAAATTGGTGATGATAACCATAACAATTTGTATGCCACAGACTAAAGAAAATTGAAATTTTGAACTAAATCCATAACATTGTCTTGTCAAAGTCAGCGGGTTCATACTTTTCCTAACCTAAGTTGAGAGGTTCTAAAGTTTCCTAACCTCCTGACCACCCGACTTCTTTGTTGTTGGAGGTTATTTAAGTTTTAGAACTCCTTATATCATTGACTCCTCTATTTATAAGTTTGAAGGTTCTAAAAATGCCTGACTCTTCTTTGTCAGTCTGTTGGTGGTTCTCAAAACTTCACAACCTCCAACCAAATTTTCTCAAGTTTGGATTTTTGGTGACTTCACAACATATCCTTATATCACCGACTCCTCTATTTATAAGTTCGAAGGTTCTAAATATGCTCGACTCTTCTCTGTCAGTCTATCGGTGGTTCTCAAAACTTCACAACCTTTGACCAGATGTTCTTGGTGCAAAGCAGGGGAATTCAAACTCTTATCACTCACAATCAATCACTCTTTCAAGTTTTTAGACTTCAATTGGTGGGTTTTTCATTCACAAGCCTACATTTCCCCTTTTAGCCTTTCAAACATGATTTTTCTGATATAAATTGTGAGGAAAGAAGGGTCTTCAAAATGAAAAATATTTTCAGATACCATTTTGGACATACTTGAACATATCTCAAAACCAGGTGGGGTCACTTTGTATGGAAAGCTCCAAATTTTGATTGTCCTCTTGCTTTGCCTAGACCTAATTGATAATTAGGCATGCTCTACTTGTGTACAAGGTTTCAAAATCTGTGAACACCCATCCTAGAAATCTCCACACATCACTCAGGGCCCAAAACATGAATTCAAGTCAATTAAGTCAATCTCCAAAATCCTTTTCAACAAATACCCTAACCTCTAGGGTTTCAAAGCCTAATACATGAAGATATTAGGCTAGGATAGCAACCCCACACATTCCAAACACCATCTTTTGCCCCTACAAGTTTATAAAACCTAAGAAAAACACTATACAAGCCATTCCACTGAGTTTTAGGAGTTTCTATTGATGGAATGGATAGATTTACATTTTTCTTTCCTTCAAACTACCCTATCTAGGGTTTATAGTAGTCTACAAAAAAATGATGACAACTCACTCAAAACAAGATGAAATCACATGCAACCATGACCAAAAGCAAATATATTCAGTACTTTAACAACTCCAATTGGTTTTAGTGCATTCTGAAGTCGTATGAACCCATACAAGTCTTTGTAGTAGCAAAGAATGTTCTGAAAACACATAAAATGAAGTTTCTTATTGCTTCAATCTCCAAAATTCAACATCAAAATATTGTCTCGACCATACAAGGCCTTTTTAAAATATTTACAACCATATTCCAATTGGTTCACAACTAATTTTCAAATTCCAACGGTTCAACTTCCACTTGACAACAAAAATGCAAAAGTTGTTTTTTGCAACTTTGACAACATTGACACTTTTTACATTTACACACTAACTCACCCCTAATGACTTAAATTAGACTCAAACAAACATGAAATGGTCTTCTTAGACATTATTACATGAAAACATCACAAGACAAACCAAAATGACAAATTTTGATCCTTGGAGGCATGACAACTTGTGGGTGCCCTTGCACCATACTCCTGAGACAAAGAGAAATCAAGTTCTACTTGAGGATAGACCTGCAATTGTACAACCATGTTTGATAATATCATCCTCAATCATCCAAGTTGCATCCTCCATAGGAAGACCTCATCATTTGACCAAGTATTGGTAGTTGACCTTTCTCCTTATCTTCTTAAGCTCTTTCTTGTCCAAGATGCATTTCAACTCCAAGGGTTGGCTTGGTGGAAGATATTTGATCCAATCCTCATCTGAGAGTATTCATGAACTTGCATGATCAGCTGCATCAACATCCCCTTTATAAGGGTAAAGGTCAAAAACATTAAAAATATGAGAAATGACAACTCTAGGAGGTAGTTCTATCTCATGGGCATTCTCTCCAAACTTTTTCACCACTTTGCATGGACATATCTTCTTCATATGAAGCTTAGAGTACTGCCCTTTGGGAAATATTTTCTCTCTTAAATGAGCCAAAACAAGGTCTCCAACCTTGTAATGAACCCCTCTCATTTTTAGATCAGCATTAAGCTTATACTTGTCAGCATTCTTTTGAAGATTCTCCTTAACTTGTTGGTGGATTTCTTGCATACCCACTACAAAATTTTCACCTTCAACACTCCTCCTTTCCATCCCACTAACATCTCTCAATTCAAACACACCCTTGGGATGCAAATCATAAACAATCTCAAAAGGACTGTTTCAAACACTTCTATTCACCAAATCATTGTATGCAAACTCAGCTTGAGGCAAAACCAAATCCCATTGTGTTGAATGCTCCTTTGTTAGACATATTAGGAGGTTTCCAAGGATCCTATTCACCACTTCATTCTTCCCATCAATTTGAAGGTGATAGGAAGAAATGAAAATCAAATTTGTGCCAATTTTCTTCCATAGGGTTCTCCAAAAATGATCAACAAATTTTCTATCCCTATCATATACAATACTAAGAGGTAAACCATGGATTCTTACCACCTCTTTGAAGAAGAGTCCTACAATGTATGAAGAGTCATTAGTTTTATTACAAGGTATAAAGAGTGCCATCTTAGAAAACCTATCCATAACAACATTCACCAAATCAAAACCTCTTTGAGTTCTAGGTAACCCCATCAAAAAATCCATACTAATTGATTCCCAAGGCCTATTGATAATTGGGAGAGGTTGATATAACCCTGCATTAGTGCTAGATCCTTTGGCCCTTTGACAAATAGTACACTTGTCCACAAAGTTTCTCACATCAGTTTGTATTTTTGGACAATAGTAGTGCCTCTTCAACTGCTCCAAGGTCTTATCCAGACCAAAGTGACCTACAAGGCTGCCACAATGCTTTTCTTTGATTAATTTATCCCTCATTAAACATTTAGGAATGCATAATTGTGCCCCTTTGAACAATAGATAATCTTGGATCAGAAAATCAAACCATTTTTCATTATTGCTGCTACAAGGTTGCCTACAACTTTCATAAATGTCTTTAACATCTGCATCATCAATGTGCATACCTTTCAAAGAATCCCTTCTACTCAATGCATTAGCCACCTTGTTAGATTGCCCCTTTTTATGTCTAATGGTGAAAGTAAATCCTTGCAAGAATTCAACCCATTTCACATGCCTACTACTGAGTTTATCTTAACTATTAAAAAATTGGAGAGTATGATTGTCAGTATACACAATAAAATCCTTAGGAAGTGAATAATGTCTCTATTTATTTAATTCTTGCACCATTGCATACATCTCAAGATCATATGAAGAATACTTTTTCTTAGCTTCATTCATTTTTTCACTGAAAAAAGGAAATAGGTTTGTTTTCTTGACTTAGGACAACACCTATAGCATGACCACTTGCATCACACTCAATGGTAAAGACCTTATCAAAACTAGGAAAAGTCAATATGGGATGCTCAACAAATTTATTTTTCAAATACTCAAAACTCCTATCAACCTCATGAGACCAAACATTTACCTCTTTCTTTTATGACCCTTTATTGTATCAATCATAGGATCACACACATGACTAAAAAATCTTATGATTTTTCTATAAAAACTAGCCAAAATGTGGAAACTCCTTACCTCATCCACTGATTTTGGTGTAGGCCAGCTTAGGATAGCCTCAACCTTACTTTGATCCATCTTAAAAGTGTCATTGGTGACCACAAAGCCAAGGTAGACCAATTATGTTTTCAAGAACTCACACTTCTTCAAGATTATCATTAGCTTTTCTTCATGCAACCTCCTCAGAACCAAATCTAAATGATGCAATGTTCCTCTTTAGTCTTGCTAAAAACAAGAATATCATCAAGATACACTACCACAAACTTACCAATAAAAGGTTAAAGCACCTCATTCATCAAGCACATGAAAGTACAAGGGGAATTTGACAAACCAAAAGGAATTACCATCCATTCATACAACCCTTCATTTTTCTTGAAGGTTGTTTTACATTCATCAACAAGTCTGATTCTGATTTGATGA
This sequence comes from Sequoia sempervirens, assembly GCA_007258455.2. Classification (NCBI taxonomy): domain Eukaryota; kingdom Viridiplantae; phylum Streptophyta; class Pinopsida; order Cupressales; family Cupressaceae; genus Sequoia; species Sequoia sempervirens. Next base: position 98,788 of record VDFB02106946.1, read on the forward strand.
TAGCCACTCTTGAGATCAATCTTGGAAAAGTAGCAAGAACAACCCAAACAATCCATTAGGTCTTCAATTCTTGGAATAGGAAATATATACCTTATTGTAATCTTTTTTATGGCCCTGGAATCAGCGCACATCCTCTAATCACCACCTTTCTTTGGTGCTAAAACAGTGGGAACAACACAAGGACTCAAACTCTCCCTAATCAGCCCTTTGTCAAGTAGTTCTTGAACTTTCCTCTTAATTTATTCATTTTTCTATAGTCATCTTGTAATTAGCTTTGTTGGGAAAACTAGCCCCTGGAATAAAATCAATTTGTTGGGTTATGTCCCTCATAGATGGCAAGGCATTAGGAATATCATCAAACACTATTTCATCATACTTCTTCAACAATGTTTTCACCTCCAAATGAAACTCCTCTTTCTTTTCTATTGTGATGACAAATTTAGGCCTTACTATGACAACAAATCCCACATTCTCCTCTTCTAAGGTCTTTAGGAACTCCTTTTCATTGACCAACATCATACTAGACCCTACATGAAAATCTTGGCTTTCATCCATCAATGGTGTGAGGGTGTAAGAAACCCCATCCTTTTCTATAGCATAAGTGTTCCTTCTCCCATCATGGATAGCCTTCTTATCATATTGCTAGGGCCTTCCCAAAATCAAATGACACACATCCAATGGTATTATATTACACAAAACTTTGTCCTTGTATCCCCCTATATGAAAATCAACCCAAATTTGTTCATTTACAACTAATTATTTCCCTTTGTTAAGCCAAAAAACTATATATGGAGTGGTATGAGGGATTCTTCTCAACTTAATCTTTTCAACCATCTCAACTAAAACCAAATTATTTTTACTACCAGAATCAATCACTACCTTGCAACATTTACCTAGGCACTTACATGTAGTTCTGAAAAGAGATTTCCTTTGTGGAGGTTCCTTTTCCATTGGCATTTTTATCAAAGTCCTCACCATGAGAGACTCACCAACTTCTAGATCAACATTAAGTGATGGATAATTCACACTTTCATTGTCCTCTCCTTGTACAATCTAATTTCTTCTTTCTCCTCCAAATGAAGTAGTGAACTTATTTTTAGTACATTTCCATGCTTGATGGCCTGCAAATTTATTACACATAACATTTTCCTATAAATCCACTTGATCCTCCTCTTTGGCTTCCAAATCTACCCCTATTATTGGGTCTCCTTCCTCTAAATTTTCCCCTTGAGTCTGAACTTTGTTCTTGATTGTTCCTTGATTCTCCTTGTGATCTTTTGGGATTTCCCCCTACCAGTAAACGTCCCTCTTCCTCTAGAATTTATGCCTCTACCCCTGCTTTTCTTTTATTTCCTTCTCTTCAACTTATCCTTAGCCTTGATGGAAAATTGGTAACACTCTACCATTCTTGAATTGGTGAGACTTAATTCATCTTGAAGGTTATTCCTCAATCCATTGATTTATCTTGCCATTTTTTACCCATCATCTTCTATATGACCTTCCCTTATACTCAACTTGTAGAGCTCCTCTGTATAGGTGTGCACATCCATCTCTTTTTGCTTAAGGTTTTGAAGCCTTTTGAACTACTAAATAGTGTAATCACTAAGTAGGAACTTTCCTTTGAGTTTAGCAACCATCCTATCCCAAGAGGTGATTTTAGCCTTCCCTTCTTACTCCTTTCATCCTATACATAATCCCACCAAAGCAAGGCATGGACCTTCAACTTTGTCTTGTCCAACTTCACCCTTTTCTCCTCTAGCACATCTTCATAATAAAAGTAGTTATCCAATGCTCCTATCCTATCTAAGAGTTCTTCGCTATCAAATTTTCCTCCATACATGGGTAAATCCATCTTGATATTAGGACCTTCTCCCTTCACTTCCTTCAACAACTTTACTAGCTTCAACTCATTAGGATCCATCTCTTCCTCAGACCCTTCTTGGGAACTTTTCTCTTCCCCTTCTTCTTCTTGGTCAATCAAGTCTCTTGTGACCATTCCTCTCTTTTGACTTGTTTCCGCTACAGTAAGCCTAGCTTGAAGTGATTCTTGAATCTCCTTCATTTGTCTCATCTCTCTTGCTTTCTTCTCCTTTATTTCATTTATCTAGAGTCTAGATAGTGTATTCCCTTTTGGAAGCATCTTGTTTCTTCTTCTCTTCAACCTTTTCCCTCTTTATATCAAATCTATGCTCTAATACCAATTTGATGCAAAGTAAGGGTATTCAAACTCTTATCACTCACAATCAATCACTCTTTCAAGCTTTTAGATTTCAATTCGTAGGTTTTTCCTTCACAAACCTACAGGGTCTTCAAAATGCACCCTTTTGGACATACTTAAACATATCTCAAAACTAGGTGGGGTCACTTTGTATGGAAAGCTCCAAATTTTGACTGTCCTCTTGCTTTGCCTAGACCTAATTGACAATTAGGCATGCTCTACTTGTGTATAGGGTTTCAAAATCTCTTAACACCCATCCTAGCACTCTCCACACATCACTCAAAGCCCAAAACATCAATTCAATTCAGTTAGGTCAATCTCCAAAATCCTTTTCAACAAATACCCTAACCTCTAGGGTTTCAAAGCCTAATACATGAAGATATTAGGCCAGGAAAGCAACCCCACATGTGCCAAACCCCATCTTTTTCCCCTAAAAGTTTAGAAAAATAAAGAACAACACTAGATGCAAGCCATTCCACTGAGTTTCAGGAGTGAAACGAAGGATTTTGGTGCCCAAATCCTTCCTTGCTCTTTTAGGGTTTTTCACCTAAAAGGGGAAGGATGGACCCAAAATGCATAATGTTTCAATCAAGATTAATGTAAGGATGGATGGGATATTTATGTGAAGTGTGTGTAGATGTGTTTGAATGCTTACAAATGCAAATGAATGAATATAAACTAATCTAATGCAAGATGTTGGAAAACACAGTGTTGATTGCAAATGAAAATAGAAATTGATGAAACTAAACATAGTGCACCTGGAGGGAAATTATTGTTGTTGGAAGGTTCTGGAATGTTCCAGAAGTCACTGTTAATGGCCACTAGGACTGATTCACTATGCATGGTGAATCTATCCTACTTCTAATGAAAAGTCTAGGAAACATGTTTCTGACTATCGAGAGATAAATTCTGACAAAACCACTTTCCAAGCCTACAAATGGGACTCATTAACCATGGGTGGTGAATTAGTCCACCTATAGGAATAAAAAAATTCAGGAGTTGATTATGTGGAGCTAGATAGATGTACTTCTTCTTCCTACAGGTGTTCGCTTATGAAATTATCGGATTTAGGTCTGAAAGTGACTTTTTTTTTATATTTTGACTTGAATGATGAAGGGATGACTTGAATGACTTTGTAACTTGATCCTCAATTATTTCCACACTTCCAAGAGACCTAAATCTGCAAACACACAAGAAGAAGAAATGTTGATTGCTAAGGTATGGGAGTTTTCCTTTGTCAAACCCCGTTTAGGTAATTAAACTAAAATGATGAAAGAAAGTAATGAAACATGCAATGATGGAATATATTACCTTTCCATAATGTTTTATCTTGAAATTCTATAGAAAAATATGAATATTTAGCCCTTGAATGTCTTTAGAAGCTTTCTTAATGATTTACAATGACAAAACCTTAAGTTGCTTGACTTGAGATGAAAGATTTGCGGATGAATGAAATGATGAGAGATAAGAGATGGATAAGAGATGTGAAATGAGGAGAACACATATTTATACACACATGTGCCTTAGTAACCCATTAATACCTCATCACAAGTCGACATGAAGCAAAATTAAACTCAAATTTCACTTTTTTTTCTCGCTCAAAGGTCAAAATTGGGCCAAATGGGACTCATTCGTTGCACATGGAAACTGGGTCCAATAGGGGCTATTTTGATAGCTTAGATGCCAAGTAATAAGGAAATAAGGTCTAAAATAAACCTTGTCAGGTGTTTGATCAATTTAAGCCTCAAGATGCACAATATGGATTAATATGGGACTAAATTAGTGATGATGTAAATGTAAAATGGGGCTTGGGACACAAAATTCAATGTGAAAGTGTGATTAAGTACACTTTTCAACATTAAAATGAGGTCCACATAGCCTAGGAAGACACAAAAATGAATGTGACTGTGCAAGACACATTACGACACTAATTTAACATTAATTTTAAGTTAGAAACCTTCTAGATTGATGTAATAATGTTATTAAACACATTTCATAATGTTGAATTAGGGAGAAACAGGTTAATTAAGTCTATAAAAGCATGAAAGTCCTTTACAAGACTTTACAACACCTTTACAAGACATCATTAAAAGCATGTTATTTGATTTGCAAGGGTCCAAGACCTAGTGTGGACGCATAAAATGCCTCACAACACTAGATTAAGACCTCATTAAGTCCATTTTATCATGAATTGATCCCATGTCAATCAAAGGGTCCATTTTTCTACAGCACAAGGATTTTCTATCGGTGGAATGGAGAGATTTACATTTTTCTTTCCTTCAAACTACCCTATCTAGGGTTAAGAGCATTCTATAGGAAAATGATCACAACTCACTCAAAACAAGATGAAATCACATGCAACCACCACCAAAACTAAGTAGATTTAGTACTTTAACAACTCCAATTGGTTTTAGTGTGCTCCCAAGTTGTATGGACCCATACAAGTCTGTGTAGCAACAAAGAATGTTCTAAAAATGTAGAAAAAAGAGTTTCTTATTGCTTCAATCTCCAAAATTCAACATCAAAAACTTGTGTTGACCATACAAGACCTTTTAAAAAAAATTACAACCATATTCCAATCAGTTCACAACTGATTTTCAAATTCCAACGGTTCAACATCCACTTGACAACAAAAATGCAAAAGTTGCTTTTTGCAACTTTGACAAAATTGACACTTTTTACATTTGCACACTAACTCACCCCTAATGACTTAAAGTAGACTAAAAAAAACATGAAATGGTCTTCTTAGACCTTATTACATGAAAACATCACAAGACAAACCAAAATGATAACTTTTGATCCTTGGAGGCATGATAGCTTGTGGGTGCCCCTACACCAGTTCTCAAGTTTGGGTTTCTGGGAACTTCACAACATAGAAGCTCTTCCTGATGTGGATTAACTCAAAAATTTGTTCTAGATGTTTCATCTCAATGTACCCTAAGAAGGGTATCTCCTATGGCCAAAATAGAGTAGGTACTATGTAGTTTTGTGGCCGAAATTCCATACTATTACCGACTAGCAAATGACAACCACCAGTTACCCTTGCTCGCATAAAAAATAGATAGAAATGATGTGAAGCCCTATAAGAGAATGATGTCAGATCATGAGATCGTACCTGCAAAACACAAAGCACATCGTTAGCATAAAATCTACCCTCCACTGATGCCACCACTAAATGCTTGAGTGTGCAGTCTATAATGCTTTGTGTCATCAATGCCACACATAACTATAATCAACTAACTGTACCCAAGACTACCCTTTACTAATGACACCACTGAATGTTTGATTGAACAACTTGTGCTACCTTGAATCATCCTTGACATATTAGCTTCAACAACTAGCTACATTCCAATTTTATAACCCAACTAACTTCCCCTAGCACAATCCCTTTGAATCTTTACTTTATCCAAACATCTAAATTGTTGCTTCAAGCCTTGCTAATTCCAAGATTTTTGGATATTCTCTCATTTGAATATCATCCAAAATCTCAACTTTGGTTCCCTAACAACCCATACTTTCCAATTTATTTGCCATCCTATTCCCCTCCCGGTAAGTGTTTGTTATGATAAAAGACTAAAATTTGTCCAACAATGCCCAAACTATCTGTAAAATATATTTCAAATTCCAACATTGAACTTTCTTTTCCTTACAAGAATTCACAACTATTAATGAGTCACCTCCAATGTGTAATTTTGAAATTCTTAAATTCAAGGCAACTTCGAGACCTAGAAATATTGCCTAATATTCAGCTTTGTTATTCGTTCCCATTGGAAGTTGGTATGACCTTGCTACAATTACTTTTCCCACTGAGTTTCAAATACAAATGTTAGCTCTTGAAACTCTTGGATTGCGTCTAGAGGCACCATTGAAGTTAAGCTTTAAAAATTTAGAGGATGGAGGATTCCATTTTACTTCTTCCCTCCTCACCTTCAACTTACTTGTTTGATGTAAACTCCCTGAAAGAGGAAATACAATATTTCCCTAGCTCTTCAAAACAAAATCATCCTAGTTTGTATAGATAGAAGAATTTTTCTTGAACTTAAGAACATATACGTTAACTGCCTCTGATATTTCCTTTTCAATTTTACCTTTAACAACCTCTACTGAAGAAGAAATTTTCCTAAAGATACACAAATTGCGTTCCCACCATATGTTCTAAACTACAAGAGACGGTAACTTGCCAAATTGATCCAAAAAAAGAAGATTTGAACAAAAGTGTCCATCTCTGAAACATGTCCCAAATTGTGTTTGGCATGGGAATATATAGGTTTAATTTTCCCTTTATGAATATCCAACATTCTTGTGCAAATACACATTGTATTAATAGATGATCTACGCTCTCCAATACTTCTTCACATAGTGGACATTTAAAGGGGTCAACTATCTTCAATTTTTCCAAACGATCACTTGTTAGGATCTGATTTCTCAATCCAACCAAAACCCCAGTTGGAGAGATTTTGTTACCTAACAAAGAGTAAGCCTTTTGTGCTACCCAACCCTAATGCCACATTGTTGATTTAATGCTTTTATAAACCTTCCTTTTTAATCGTGAGTAACACCCCATTTTTATGTTGGAGCCCACAGTTAATATCCCAAATGCCGCCCTGGCCAGGGAACACTACCCCAATACCCAAAACTTGTTGAAAAAAAGCCACTTGTTGTGTAGAAAGAGCTGCCCCAGAATACTGTTTCCAAATTAATTTCCCTGTTATCCCTTCTATTGCTTGCATGTAATCCAAAATATTTTCACCCCACTCAAGAGACAAGACACCTTTTACTAGCAATAAATCTAGAATATTTTGCAAAGGAGGTTTTCTATTCCATGAGTCATGCCAAAACTTCACACATCATCCATTATGGACTTCCCAAGTAATAAATGAAGTGATGAAAAAACTACATGAAAGCAAGAAGTTCCATATAGTTGAACCTTTTGGAGGGTTATATTCAATGAGGATTCTTGAAGGACTCATATCATCTAGATATTTAGCCTACATCAACTTAGTCCACTTTGCTTCTGGTTTTGCATACATTTTCCATACTAATTTTTCCCCGAATGGTTTGTTCCTTATTGCAAGAATATGAATTCCTACTCCTCCTTGAGCCTTATCTAGTGGAATATTCTCCATTGATATTAATGATACCTTTTTTTGTTCATTTATATTGCCTTTCCAAAGAAAATTCTGAATAATTTTCTCAATTTCTAAGATGGATGACTTCAGAGCCTTGAGTATTGCTAAAAAGTAATTTGGGATTGTAGATAATACCGATTTTATCAACAAAATTCTACCTGATAGGGATAACCATCGTGCCTTCCATATTAGAATCCTTTCCTTTAGTCTTTTAATCACCTTAACCCAATAGGTAGCTTTGTTTGGTCCCATGAAGAAGGGAATTCCTAGATACACACATGGTAGCTCTACTTGTTGATAACCCAATACTTGAACTATTTTTTCTTTTACTTCCTCATTTGTGTTGAAAACATATAATTTGGACTTCAAAGCATTAACCTTTTGACCTAAAGCTGAACAATACTTCTACAAAACTTGTTTAAAGTGCAAGGCTTCCTCCATAGTTGAATTCCCAAAACAGATAGTATCATCTACAAAAAGAGAGTGAGTGACCGAGATGGATGTATTTGAAATGTGAATGCCCCTCCAAAGTCCTCTATTCTATTTATGAGTGATAAACCTACTGAGTTCCTCAACCATAATAAAGAATAGAAAGGGGAGAGGGGGTCCACTTTCCTCACTCCCTGTGAAGCAACAAAGAAACCTATAGGAGAACCATTAAGAATCACATAAAACTTTGCACCAGATAAACAAGAACGAATCCATCTACGCCATTTTCATCTAAATCCAAATTTTCTAATCATTTTGTCAAGAAACTCCCAATATACATGATCATAAGCCTTCATTATGTCTAATTTGACGATGAAAGAAGATAAACACTCAAAAGCAATAGAATGAAGAGTTTCATGCGCTATCAAAGTGCCTTCCCAGGTTTCCTGACCTAGGGAAAAACCACCCTGCTCAGTAGATATAATTCTTTGTATAATTGGCTATAATCTAAGATAAATGGCCTTAGTAAATATTTTATAAACCATGTTACACAATGATATAGGTCTGAAGTCAACAAAAGATACTAGATTCTTTACTTTTGGAATTATCTCTATATTGGTAACATTGAATTGATTAAGCATTGAACCGATATGCCTTGACTCCTCTAGTGCCTATAATAAATCATAACATATGAAATCCCAACTTTTCTAGAAAAAGATTGATGTAAATCTATCCAAACCAGGTGCTTTATTTGGGGGTAAGGAAAAAACCACATTTTTTACTTCTTCCATTGTAAAAGGCTTTAGAAAACTGTCATTGTCCTCATCTTGCATCAACCTCAGGATGACTTCAAGAATCTCTTTTTCATCCTCTCTTCGTTGTTCTTTTTTATCTTTCAGGGTTGATAAAAGATTTGAGAAGAATCTAACAGTTTCATTCTTGATGTCCTCTTCTGACATTAACCCGTTTCCTATAGTTGACTCTTGAATTGAGAATATTACTGATGCAACTCTTTTTATTTGTGTAGATGCATGGAAAAACTTTGTGTTTCTATCTCCCTCTTTGAGCCATAACTCCCATGATTTCTATCTCCAATAAATTTCCTCCCTAGCACATAACTCTTCCCATTCTTCTTGCAAACACTTATGCCTTTCATACAAATTGTTATCTAGCCCATTTTGAATGATTTGTTCATGGATTACCATCAATTCCTTGAAAACTAAATCTTTTTGTTGGAAGGAATTTTAAATATCTTCACATTCCACACCTTTATTTTCTATTTCACATGCTTCAATTGACAATAAAGCTAATACATCTTTGAGCCTTGTTGAAAAGGTGCATTTTTCCACCATTCTTTCACTAAATCCATGAACTGTGGATGTCTAAGCCACATGCCTTCAAAATTGAAAGATGATTTCCCTATAGGTAGGGAAGCATATGAGATAGATAATGAGATGGCATAGTGATTAGAACCCACCATATGAAAAATTTCTAATTCCAAACCATGCTGACCCAACAACCAATTTGAGGACACTAATAATCTATCTAACCTTTCTGCAATCTGCAAAAAACCTTTTCTTTGATTAGACTAGGTATATTTCCCTTTAAGTGGCACA
>VDFB02106946.1:108279-164234 GCA_007258455.2 Sequoia sempervirens
TTCATCCTTGATGTGTCTAACAAACATTTAAGTATGAATGCATACATTTACTTATCATTACTTTGTCTCAATTGGCATAATTAGGTATTTATAAATAATTTATATTTATATATATATATATATATATATATATATATATATATACACACGCACACATGCACACACACTCTTTTATTATGCTATAGATTATGTAGGCATTGGTTTGTCTAAAGAAACACCTCTCTTGATGATGTTAAGTGTCATAAGAAAGAAAAACTAGAGTATAAGTTTGTTGTAAGTGTTTTTGATTAACGATAAGGTTTTGAAGGGTACCTGAAACCCAGAACAAAAAAAATAGTGGCAATAAAGAAAAAATAGTTAACTACCCACCCAAAAGCAACAAAAAACCAATTGATTAATAGACCATCAACAGACAATCAATAGACTAAAATAGCCAACACAAAAAATAGAAAGACACGCTACACGACCATTAGAGCAGTTCTTTAAGCATTTTTGCCACATCCAAATCCTTAGACGCTAGCTTGTCATGCATCTCCATGATTTCCTCAACATCCCGAGCAGGGTCCTTTTTACCTTTCTTTGTTTTGCTCTAAGTACGCACACTCGGACTAGCCTCCAAATCGATAGTATGCACGTCCATCCCATCATCCTCCCCATGTTCCATAGATGCATGGTCATCAAACAGTCCCTTCCCAGTCAATTCTTTCACCTTCTGATTGAGGAAAATCATACCTTCAGTCAAGGCCTCCAACTTCTCTTTGCTAATGTTTATGATCGTGTCCAAATCCCTACGAAGCTACCTATTTTGTCTTTCCAGCATAGCCACCTGCAGACCATAATCACTCTTCAAACTAGCAAGCTCATCCTCGGATCATAGCCACCCTTGGACCATAAGTTTGTTGTAAGTGTTATTTTTATGTCATTTTAAAATAATATTTTTTATTTATAGAGTGGTATTATATAATTTTTATAATTTCTATATATATGTTCAACTATAAAATAGTGAGGGGAACATGAGATAAAAATGGAAAAATACAACTAATTCACATGATTGAAGTTCACTTTACAATTGAGCAAGGAGAGGCAAAATGTTTCATTAATATTATTTTCTACACAAATGAAAATATTTTTTGTCTTTATGACAAATTCATAACAATTTGTATGGCTATATATTGATGACATTTTGTAGTTTGAGAGATAATATTATCCTCATAGCGCTGCATATAGTATTTTGATGATATTATGTACACCTTTATAGCTCTACTAAAATCAATATATGTAAATATTTTGTACATATTCAAATCTTAAATGGTTTTAATGATTTTTACATGTTATATCTCTCTATCTTCCCTTTTGTTTCTCTTTTTGTCTATCACTATCTATGTCATATGTATATGGTGTGTATTAGGGTTGAATGAGATATATGACAATGTCATATGAGTGATGCATTTTGTGTGAAGAATGTATCATGGCTAGTGTGCATCAAACTCCTACAATTGTGGGCATAGTCTTCTTGTTCATACATCATAGTTAGTGACATTCAATCTTGTGCATGATCATGAATTTTATATTAGGGGTATAATGAAATATATATATATATACATATATATTATATATATATTATATATATATTATATATTATATATTATATTATAAATTATATTATATTATATTATATATATTATATATATTAATATTTATTTTAATATTTTTTATTTTTAAAAACGGATATCTATTTTTCTTTGGTATTTGGCTTGGGGGCAACCAACTTGAAAAGTCAACATCCCCAACATGTTTATAGGGGTTGCACGAGTTTTTCGAACTTCACCCTTTGTGTTGACAACTTTTTTCATCTGATTTTGATGAAATAAAAAGGGTTTGTTCAACAAATTGACAACATTCTACTAATTAAGATATGTTTTATTTTGAATTTAATAGGTAATTATTATTGATTTTCTACATGCACTATGTGTAAAGTCTTGATTGATAGATTGATTGAAAAACATCTATAACTTTTAAACGGTTAAACATTTTTTGAATCTGAAAGATGCTCTATTGATATAAGATATATTTTATTTTGAATTTAATAGGTAATTATCATTGCTTTTCTACATGCACTATGTGTAAAGTCATGATTGATAGATTGAAATTGAAAAACATCTACAACTTTTAAATGTAGTTAAACATTTTTTGAATCTAAAAAATGCATCACACACTATGCTTCACAAATTATAGTTTTAAAAAAAATCATAATTTTTTGACCAAGTTAGGGTGGTCGAACAAATGGTTTTTAATATTTTTAAAAATTTCTTCTAGAAAATTCATCACTAATTATTTACTTGCAAAAAAATTACAAAAAAATGTGTCACATCCATGCATGTGTCCTCTACTCGTATTGAAAGACTCAAAAAAAAAAAAACTCCCCATTAGGGTAGCCGGACAAACACCTGATTTTTTTTTCTTGAAAGTTAGTACTATTGTATTGAAATTTCAATTTTTCACCAAATAGATTTTCTTTCTTCCAAAAAATGACTAGTAGCTTAGAAACCACATTCACTTTTATATAAATTTTATTCTTACATATATTCCAGATTATGTTAATAAACTATTCAAATTTTTCTGTCAAGTTGCTTAACCCTATTTTTTTGAATTTCCATTGCCACATAAGGGCCTAGCTTGGAATCCCATGATCCTTCACTGACCTGGAAACTATTGTTGGTGCAATTTAGACTATGAATCAATAAACTCATTATTCTACACATCTCTTATATTTTTACATTGTACTCTATGTGAAATTTGTGATTATTTTGTAATAAAGTTACATAGTCAAATAGTTCTTAATTTAACTCTCCATCCATTATTACATATAGGTCATTTAAATATTGTTTCCAGTGATTTGAACCTCGAGAAGAGTTGAAGAATGGTGAATTAAATGAGCCTAATGAAACTCATAAACTAGTAACCAATTGAATCTATTAAATATTATAAACTTGTTGAACTTTATTGATATTGTACATGAATTATTTGAATGGTGTGTCATGATATGTTACTATAGTTTGATTGCATCCAACAGGAATAACTTTAAGAACCCCCCCTCAAACAAGGTGTAAAACCTTGGCGAATCTTGTATACTTCCCAAAAAAATATTAATTTTATTAGCGTATTTTTTCATTTTTGGGGAAAAAAATAATCTCAATTGGCAAATCTTTTGTAATCGCTAGAAGTCTATGGAAAATCCTAGTGAATTGTATTTTTTTTAAAACCAATAAAATATTTTCATTGGTGATTAAAACCTATTTTCAAACTAATAAAATAAAATTATTAGCAAATTAAACTTGTTTTCAAACCAATAAAATATTTCTATAGGTGAATTAAACCTATTTTCAAAACAAAATAATTATTTTTTTAGTGATTAAAACATGTTTTCAAACCAAAAAATATATTTTCATTGACGAATTAAACCTATTTTCAAACCAATAAAAAAAATTAATGGAAAATTAAACATAATTTCAAACCAATAAAAAAATTCATTGGTGAAATAAACTGGCATTCCAATAAAAAATCATAGCGTGGGTGGCAAAAATATCAAATGCTATATATTGTTCTATTTGGGGACAAATTTTCCACACATCCAAATTCCTTCATAAAGTGTTTGGAATGGAGACAAGTATCAACATATTTATTATATGTTCTTAAGTGAAGTGCTATGTTTGAAGCTAGATGTCAATGCAAATTAAATAACCAATGATCGTTTGGTGGACGACTGTACAGTTGCATTCCAGAAGAAAATGTCTAAAGCATTAGACTGGAAAATTCAAACCTCCGAAATAACCCTAGAACCGTTAGATTTCCAAATATCAATGGTTGTCCTTTTATTACTTATTAAATCACTTAAAGTCATGACACCCAAAATAATATTTTATCATTGATTGGCCACTAGTAGTTGAAGGTCAGTTAAGTTATGACTTAAGCCTTTGGAGTAATCATGGTGATTGGCCCCTTGACCTAGGTGATTTCCAGTTTCATGGAGTATCAAAGACTCTAATATCTCCTAAGTTCGATGAAAAATATTTTCTCACAAAAATCAATAGTTGAGATTGGTGATTAACAATCAGATGGATCCCACACACTTGCACTGCTCAAAAGGTTGTCATTAGTTTTCTGCAGTAACACAAGATTGTGACATCTATCCTTGGTGGGACTGAGCTCATGATTAATGGTCTAAAAGGAATCAATGATCAACGCTAAGTTCATCAAAGATCAACGATTATCACAAGATCGCAGATTATAAAGGCTCTAACAAGATCAAAATGTGATATGCGAAAATGATATATTATAGTTAGATTCAAATGTTCCATGGATAGTTGTAGTTGCATTTTGAAAGCAAATTCCTGAAGCACTAGACTTGTGAATTCAAACCTCTAGAATAATGCTAGAACCATTAGATTTTAAAATATCAATGGTTGATGTTATATTATTTATTAAATCACTTAAAGTCACAAAGTTCAATTTTTTTGAAATAATATTGTCACATAGAGTGGTGAATTAAATGTTCAAGTGTTGAGTATTGATGTCTTCATTCTAAATATAGTTCACCAACTTGATGTTCTTCATATTATTTATGTGTGATCTCACAATAGTGGTTTACACTTTTTCGCCAAATTTGACACTGAACTGAATTTTTTTAACTAAATCTTCACTTTTGGGCACCTATAGCTGCTAAACCATGAGGAATTTGAAGATGATTCAAACTATTTATTTGTGACATTTTGTCTATAGATTCTAAAGATATATTTTTTTAAAATTTTGGAATCAAATTGCATTTTTTTTTCCATCTCCTTCAAAAACTAGTTTTTAATAGTAAACACCATTTTTAAAGAGTGATGTGTACTTACTTTTTTTATGAAGGATAAAATTCTATTTTTTTCAAATTTATATTTGTAACTACGATATCTAGTGCATGCATTTGGTTTCATAGTGTGGGTAAAAGTACAAAGTTGTGTCACACTTTCATAAAGGAAACAACCAACACTAATCTAACTTTTAAACTTGAATCACTGGAAAGTGGCATATATGTTTTGAATTTTGAAATGATGTAAACTAATAAAATATGTATTTTTAGTATATTTTATGTTTGTGTTTTTTTGACAAAATTAAAAAATTATTTGAATATAGTTATTTAATAAATTAACACTATAATTTAGATATTGATTAAATGTTGAAAAATGATGTTACATGAGACGTCAAGCTTTATATAGTAATTTTTTTTCCCTTCAATTTTTTTGTGTATATTTATAACTTGAAACTTTAGGGCATGGATATATTTTTTCGCAATTTTAATAAATATATACATATGTGTGTGTGTGTGTGTGTATTAAAACACAGTTGTTTCTACTCGACATCAACTTTTATATTAAATATTTATCTAAAATAGAAAAAAGTTATACTATCTTAATCTAGATTCTTTTATCCAGGGCATCATATTTAAAAAAATAAATAATAAGTTTTAGTATTTTTCTCGACATGGTGATCAACCTAATATTTTTATGCTGATAACCTACATTTAGTAAAAAATAAAAAATAAAATATAAATAATAATTGAACTATTAAAATAAATATATATTTGAAAACTATACTTATTGATCTACAAAAAGGTATTTATCCATTTTTTGAAAAATATTATTTATACGAGTAGGAGTTGTTGAAATATTAATTTTTTTAATTAATTTCATTTTTTTAGTAAAATGGCCTCAAAGTAGTGCTACATATACATTTAGCCAACAATTTTAGTTTGAAAAGTTGTGGAGATATTTAAGTTATCTAGAATGAATCTTACTAGATCATATTTTTGAAAAAAATAATTTTTAGTTATAAATGCTAAAATTCACTTGTGCTTATAAGTTGGCCGAAAGTGTGACACAACTTTGTACTTTTACCCAGTGTTTTATTGAATATTTTCTTCTTAATTAAGTTTTGAAGTGAAATCAGTTACAATTTAGACATGCATTTACTTGCTAACACATAACTTTTTTGTATGTATCGAAATTCTTTTTTTTTGTTGGATCAAGGACATCAATATCAAGTGCACAAATATTTTTTAGAACCCGTTTTGATAAAATACTATTTTTCCACATGTGCATAATAGAGAGCTTGATTTTCGGTGAAAACCCCATGTTTAATTGAACTAAAAAAAATACATAATAAAACTAAAATATATTAAAATTATACTTGATGGATAGCTTGTTTAAATTGAGGACTATAATCTTCCAGTTGGGTATGTGAAGTTGATTCCATTTTCATCTTCAAACCGAGCTCCAAAAGCCAAAATTTTGTAGAAAATTGTTAGAGGAGTTGGAGAAGGGAAAGAAAGGGGGCTTCTAGCAAACCCCACTTCACTAGAAGGTGGGGAGGGGTTCACTAGAACACCCCTCCCCTTCTAGTGAACACCCCTTTAAATAACATTAAAAAAAAAACACATTAAAAGGGGGTTCGCTAGAACGCGAACCCTCATTTCTAGTGAACTCCCCTTCTAGTGAACCCTTTTAAGGGGTTCTAGCAAACCCCGCTAAAGTTTTTTCCCACCCAAAACACATTTTTCCTTCCTCAAACTAATTGTAAACCACTATTGTGGGATCACCCTTATAATATATTTGGCTTTACTTTCTTTCTTCTCTATTCTTAATTTTGTTGTGATATTATGGAGTCTTCATGGATGTCATGCTACCCAAATGTTTTTGGGAGAAAAGAAGCAACAATGCATATGATAGATGAAATTTGTGTATGGTTTTTTCTATTCCTTGTGTGCAAGTTGAGGAGGCTATAAGAATATTTATGGGTAGGGAATGGCTTCAGAACAACCTTGTGCTCTATTTATTGAGGTAGCTTCTTCTTTCTTTTCCAATTGCATGGACATTTTTTTGGATAAAGATTTGGTAAAGACACTAGAAATACATTATTTGCAACCTTTCATTTACTCTATTTCTTCCTTGGAGTTGACACTTGAGCATTACAATTTTGAATGTGGGTTAACACCTGTTAGTGGAATCTTTCCCAAAGTTGAATTGGCTACTTCTACAGTGTAAGCTCTTTCCCTAGTTAATATGAAGTGTGGTCTAGTGTATGATACAATAAATCAATCATTACAGAGTCTGGTGTTTTGGAGGAAGGATTTGGGTGATTCCCTTTTCTTCTCTACTCTTACTTTATTTAATTTTATTCACCTCCTACTCAAATACCTTGTTGAGGGCATCTACCATTGTTACATATTTTTTTAGTAATGAATTAAATGTCTATTTATTTATTTATTTTGTTGGAGATACCTCAAGGGGGTCCCCTTTAGCTTAGAGCCAAGTTATAAATGGTATCCATTCCACCAAAATCCACCCAGGGTACGATCTTAGCCTCATACCTTTTTAGGCATTAAGGCCTTACATTCAGCAAGACTTGATCCCTGGTGGGCTCATTTAGAACCTTTCAACTTCACCAACAAACCAAGGGCCCATTGACATTATGGCTATATTTTATCGTACAACTATTGTAATATGTATTTTATGACTTGTTTTTTGTCACAATTAGTGGATTTTTTGCCAAGCTAGCTATGTACTTCAGTCTTCAGCTACTTAAATTAAAATACTTTTCGTGGCTCCATTTTTGTAAATCCTTTTTGCTTTGTTCAATATAAAAATGTGGCTTTTAAGACTAATTATCAACATATAGTTATGATCATAAGTGAGTGAAATCTATTGTGAATTATTAGTGGACATTGATAATGATTAAGCTACAACAAGCCATTTAATTCTCTCTCTTTTCAATGCTTCGAAGTACTCTACCTACAGTAGAGTTTAAGCTAATGTTTTGTAAATTTGGTAGAATCTACTCAATTTAGAGGTTTAACTGGCTGAACAATCCACTTCGCATTGCTTAAGACTACATTAAATTATCAACCTAGGGCTTGTAAACATATGATGGTGCAACATTATATATGCCTTCATGGAATTTAAACTACTTAAACTACCCTACTTAAGTTATTAGATACTTGCTAAAAACTCACAAAACTGTAAAACAGTAAAAGCATAAATCAAAACTAGTTGCTACAGGTACCTTTATTAAAGACTGTAACTGAACCGCTATTAATAAAATGATACTATGTTAACTAAAACTTAATAAAAAGCTAATGACTCAACTGATCTATCCTCTAGACTGCTACCAATAATCATTACATGCATATTCACAAACATTCATTCATAATAAGCAAGAAATAAAATTCCAATTAACTTGCATATGATTCATGAACAATGATAAACTAATAACAACTATTAACATAAATAAATAACTAAAATATGAAGTCAAGAACAATACCTTGAGTGGCCTGCTCAAGTAACTATTCCAACTTAATTAAACACAATCTAACTAATAGATTCTATGCATCCCATAAGATTAACTTCATTCATTGCATATTGTAAAAGATTACAAAAGATCTTTCCACAGATTGGACTTAGTCATTTTGAAATTTTTTCATGTCTTGAAAAATGAAAAGTAATTGGCAACATAAAACTGATAAAAGTCATTTTGGAATATTTTCATGTCTTGAAAAATGAAAAGTAATTGGCAACATAAAACTGATAAAAACTGACTAACTATCCTATGGATTCAACCAACATCTATACTCAAGCCGAGGGAATCATTATTGAAAGCAATGTTCAACTAACTAAAACTATTAACTCCACTCCCAGCTAATAGAGCATGAAATTAATATTTGAATTATTCAACCTATAACTGAAAAGGAAGGAGAAATCCTATTAGAACTAGAACTCTATCAAAATAGAACTGTATGTAAATAGACAACCACTTATCAAAATTTCATCAGTGAAGGAGACCTCCTCTTCAATGTTTATTAAATTGGTCATAATAATACACATCCAATCTTCATTAAGAGCCTTTGATCAATGACCTCCATGTTCAACTTAACATGGAGCTTCCCCTACTTTGGTGTCTAATCATCTGTCTTGCTATGGGTTCACTCCTCAATTGTTGCATTATGGTTCCTTTTGAGCTACAAACAAGTCAATTTTGCAAAGCATGTGCACAAGGATAACTATCACAATTAATTCATAGCATTCCATCAACGTTCCATACATTCATTCATATAAACCATATAATACTAATATATTATAACCATAATTTCATCATCATAATTAAGGTCCAAGTCTATATAATGGATGTAAAAGGATAGCGGGTAAAAGCACAAAGTTGTGTCACACTTTCAACCAACTCATCAGCACAATTATATTTAAGTATTTCTAACTAAAAATAAATTTTGGTCAAACATATGATCTAGTAAGATTCATTCTAGCTAAGTTAGATACTTCCACAACTTTCTCAACTAAAATTGTTGGCTAAAAATATATGGAACACCACTTTGAGTCCAATTTACCAAAAAAGAAATATTTGAAAAAATTAAAATTTCAATAACTCCTACTAATGTAAATAACATTTTTTGTAAAATATAAAAAATACCCTTTTGTAGATGCATAAGCGTAGTTTTCAAAAATATGTTTATTTTAATAGTTTAATTATTATTTATATTTTATTTTTCTATTTTTACTAAAAATAGGTCATTAGCATAAAATATTAGGTTGATTACCATGCCAAGGAAAAATACTAAAACTTACTAAATTTTTTGAAAAAAATATCATGCACTAGATAAAAGAATCTATTTCAAGATGGTATAATTTTTTTCCATTTTAGATAAATATTTAATATGAAAGTTGGCATCCAATGGAAATAGTTGTTTTTTTATTCAAACACATTTTAATATTTATTTAAAAATATACATTTATCAAAATTCGGAAAAAAAATATCCATGCACTAAAGTTTCAAGTTATAAATACACAAAAAAATTGAAAGAAAAAAAAATTACTATAAAAAGTTTGACGTCTCATGGAACTTCATTTTTTAGCATTTTATCAGCAACTAAATTATAGTGTTAATTTATTAAAACTAGGTCAAAATATATATATATATTTTTTTTTTGAAAAATAAAATCATGAAATATACTAAAAAATATATATTTTACTAGTTTACATCATTTCAAAATTCCAAACATATATGCCACTTTTTAGTGATTCAAGTTTAAAAGTTGGATCAGTGTTGGTCGTTTCCTTTATAAAGTGTGACATAGCTTTGTGCTTTTACCCTAGCATAATGTAGGAACATTGTCTGGAGAATATGTTTAAAAGTATCTTAAAACATGTATAAAACAACAAAAACTAGACCATTATCTAGACCTATCACTTTCCCCAACTAGCTTTTTGCTTGTCCCCAAGCAAAACATTAGGGATCTTGATTGTATTGTTGAGCAATCTGTCTTAGGTCCATAGCTGTGCTAACACCCTGAACTTTCCTCAGATAGAAACCTTGATGTTATGAAAGCTGCCTCATTCAAATAGCTCTTGCTCTCTCACATTCATCACTTTTCTCCCTTGTCCAATGTGGAATCAAATAAAGGAGAATTGGTGGATGAAAAGTGAGTGGCATCCAATGAACTCCCTTGTTGATAGCAGTTTCCATGTAAGTACGTGCCTTAGAACTAAAGCATAGCAATGAAATTATGCATGGAATGTGGCTCTTTCTTTTGTAGTTCAGGTATCAAACTATTCCATCTATCTTGAACATATTTAAAACACTATTGTCCTACTCCCACAACTAACATTTTCATTTTGTCATAGTCTACCAACTCGAGCTTCATGATTTTCTTACCTAGTCCCTTGTGTGTAAGGAGTCTCATCCATTCATCAATTATTGTATGTGGATCCTTAGCCTCTCTTTTGATTGGAAGTGCAATAGATTTTTCTTTCTCTTCATATTCCTCCATAATCTCACCCCTAAGATGTTCATTTCTATAGTAAGAGGCAAGTGCCTTGATCTGAAGATCCCCCACAAAGATTAAAGGGTTCCATTCTATTTCATCAAGTATCACATAGTTGTGTAAATAAATCCACACAACTGATCCTGGTCTTCGGGTGTGGAAGCAACAAAAACTTCAAGAAACTCAGAGGTTTGACTCATGCCAATTGAATGTTTGCTAACTAATCTACTAGTTAAACTGAAAACATAAAAACCTTTCTTGTAGAAATAGTGCATAAGTTCTCGATGGAGGCCTACACCTAACTATTTGTGCAGCCTTATCTGCTATCTCCTCCAATCGAATTGTTGTTTTATTTAGTTCTATATCCTTCTTTTCCAAATCATGTTCATATTTTTCCTTTTCCTTTCTCCACTTCTCTTTTTCCTTTGCAAACTTATTAGTTAATTTCCACAATTGGTATCCAAATGAGCAGGTTGTATGTGTTACCTATTTTTCTTACTTGCTCAAATTGATTGAGTTTAGAATGTTTTCAAACTGAAAGTGAAGTACATTTCTTATCTATCTTCCCTATATTTCATTCAATTGTATAAACAAAAAAAGTAAAGAGATTACAAGTTTTAGTAATAGATTATTGCATTTATACAAGTGCATACAATATGGAAAATATTTGCACAAATCTTTCTAAAAGTAATCTTTATTGATACAAAAGTACATATTTGTCTCACAATTTATACATTGATGGATAAAAATAAAAGAATGCACATATAGAGGAAGAGGCCAGTCATTGCCTGATGACTAGTCGGTGTCTATTGTCTTGCCCTGCCTCCTACTTTGAGCTATCTTGCATCCTCCGTAGCCCTAGCTCCTTGTCCTTGCATCTAGTGATTATAAAGATGTTAGAGAAGTGCTCTAAGCAATGAAGGCTTCTAACACTACATGTACATGCACCCATGAATGTATAAAATGACCCTCAAGTGCATTAAACAAACATGTAAACCGTAAATGTCCAAGAAAACAACATGACCATCAAGCCCTTCAAGCATATGCATATATTTTTCTAACTGTTTGTTTCCTATGCAGATACAGGGAAAAATATGTTACTATTTTATGTTATTTGATTTTAGCATGTGGGTTAAAATGTGGCTCCCACAAGGGTTAAGCCCAACATGCTAAAAGTAATAGAATCTTTGATGTTTGAATAACATATACAAACACATTTTTTTTTTTAGACATATGACATTCATTCAAGCCAAGCCAACAGTATAAACATTTAGGACTGTTACTGTTACCTTTTGAAGAAATTAGAATAATGATACATTGGTGAGAAGTGACATCCCAACTTTTCAACATTTATGAATTTACATGCCAAGTGGTAAAAGTTCAATCACATTATAGTACATGGACAATACATCCAAGGAGCAGTACATGATGTAATATTTTTATCATAGATGAGCCTTCATTGAGTAGTCTCTTTGCTTTAAAGCATTGCTATGGGATGCTTTAAATTAAATATTCATAAGTAGAGGATTTGGAATTATATTCCTGAAGCTTCTAAAATAGAGTACAATGAATGCAAAGGATATTGTTTTCAAATGACAATGCCATTATATAGGTATATCTAATAATGACAGAGATGTCATGATTAAGTAACACACCTAAGCAGATGTTTTCCTATGTATTCAAGAGCCAAATAAGTAAACAACAAAAGGGAAGAATTAAAAGAATGACCAAAGGCATGGCATTTTCTTCATTTAGAACTCTCCAATTTCATGGTAGTGACCTACAGGGAGTTTAAGGAGACAACTAACAGTGTCTTGATGAGCAAGAGTTTTTGTCTCATAAAGGTACTAATCCACAATTAACGGAGTATAAGTAAAGTAATTGATTGTTTGAGGTTGAAAGGCAGTTATCAATATGCATATTCAACTATGGTATGATGAAGGTTTCTCAGTGTCATATTAAGTATTCAAAGGATAATAAATCCATATCAAGATCCAAGACAAACATATTAATAAGAAAAATCAAAGTCAGTAATACATGCCAAAAAAATCCCAGCTGAGTAGTTACTACATGTCATTAAATGGGGAGGAAAAAATTATTAACAGAGCAAAGGTCTAATGATGAGTCTCATCAATACTGAGTATTATGAGACCTTTGTAAGTTATTAAAGGCAGAGTTAGGGTGGACTGTTATATGTCCATAAGGGTTAGATGACAAAGCATAAGAATAATCCTAGTCAAAAGTCAAGACAGTCATCAAATATTATATCTATTCCATAGAAATTTTGAAGGAGGAATAAATAGTTCAGTGTAGGGACAATACGATAAGCTCTCAATGCAGAAAGTTGTGAACGTATTCCTGAATATGCATAGTATGATGATCCACTACCTGACAACATTTTCTTGTGGAAAAGTTGACTAAGATAGTTCTTGTTTCAACTATACACCTCATATGAATCTCATTCATGTTATAATCTTTCTCGATCTAACCATATTGGAAGGATTATAATATTGTTGGTCGTAGTTACATGGCATCACATAAAAAGTACAAAAACCTCAAAGGAATATGGTGAGGCCACGGTTATGAGGGAACTGGAATCTCCAAGTTCTTGTAGCATACAGTGATATGCAACATAAAAGGTGTGATGTGAGAAGTAACAGACAGGTTACTAGTAAATCTAGTAATCAAATGGTTGGCAGAGAGGTCAAACCCTCGATACATATTGCAAAAGAGTATAAACCCAGAACAAGTTTTGAGATCCCTAGTATATGAAATGCAAATGATTCTAGGTCACTTTTAGGGTTTGTACCTAGAACACAAGAAAATGGGGCAAAAAAATGAGCATCTATGCATTCATTGTTTTAAAAAAGGAAAGATAGTGCCAGTAATATGTATGACCGCGGCCATATAGAATAATTTTTTTTCAGAAATGCATAGTCGTGCTTCAAAATATCATAAAATGATAGGAGAATGTCCAAGTTTCAGATTGCAAATGCAAAGTAATAAACAAAGAATGATGAACCCACGGCCTGTAGTTTCTTCAAATCTTCATATTTTTGCAAAATGGAGATGTAAGTTTTAGCAAATGCATGGAAATACAAAATATGAAGTCGTGGCTGAGAAAGAAAAGGAAATATAGAAAAAACAATAGCAACAAACTCACCTCGACTTTTACTTTATGGTTTTTCCTGAGAATCTACTAGAGATACCACTATTTCACCATGAAAATAATTCACAACAAAAGCTCCACAAACCCTATGGTGGCTGAAAGGAATGTCTCCAAAGTTTGATAGGTGAAAATGAAATGTCTTTTTGCCTTCTTTCCATCTACTTTGAGTATTAGGGTTTGGAACCCTATTTTATATCGACAAGGATAAGGTGATTTCACTTCTTGATTTAAAATTTCTAAAGCAAACTAATATGCTCGTGACTTCATGTTATGCCTTATGAGTTTTTTACAAATTCAAATTTTCTTATACCTTATAATATGCTAAGTCTTTGGATTTATGCATTATTTCTCATATAGCCGACCAATGGCCCTTTATTTTTGCATTTAATTTGAAGAATTGTAAAACATTTATTCAAGTGGTGAATTATAAACCATTTGATTTATGTTAAATGCAAAATAAATTGGAAGCGTTGAACATATGGAAATGGAGTTATACTTTATGAAATGCCAAGCATATAGGGTGGTTAAGGAAGGTTAGCCAACATGTACCACGAATTCAGAAGTGGTTTAACTTAGTTTTGGAACATTTGGAGAGCATCTAGGGGCTGATTGATTGTGTTTTTATCTTGGACTTGGCCAAACTTGACCTTTTCATGCATATTGAAGCCTTTTGAAGTGGATATGGTTGCTAAAAAATAGGCTTTTTTGAGGCATATGAAAATGAGGTTTCTAGAACCTTTTTTAGTGGAGCTACTTGGAGTGGATGGATATATTGCTTTTGTAACTCATTTTTTAGCCAGTTCTGACTTAGGTTTTTTCTATTTAGTGACTCATTTTGGAGTCCTTGGAGGAAATACAGAGTTCTGTAACTCGTTTGCAGGCATGTACTATAGTATTTTACCTTTGAATTTCAATAAGATGCAGTGATTTCGACCTTCTCAACGTTGTTTCCTGTGTGTAGTTGGATGATTGATGTATGTTTTTGTGATCTAAATTCTAATCCTTGAATGTATGTCTCATTTTTAACACCTCTAAATAGATAAATGCCTAATTTGTGTAGGTTATAAGTTGTGTCATGGTGTTTATCAGTGATTAGTTGTGAAAGTTTTTAGTTTTCCTTCTGATTCTGCAAACACCAAAACCTTCTTATGAAATATTTATACATGAACATGTAAAAGTTGTGGGTTGTGTCTCTTAATAAGTTGCTTTATTGAGCTCATTGTGTATGCTATGCAGTAGTATTTGTCACAAAAGATTTGGTGTTTCACCTTTTAAAACATTAGGGCTTAATATTTTTTCTATTTTCTTTTTCTCCCCTTTTCCTCAACAAGTAAAAGCAATAGTCTTGGGTGATAACCAAATGAGCCGACCTTCTTCGGAGGTTTGATCTTATATAAGGAACCCACACCTTGAGATCATTCCAATGTTTCACTGGTTTGTTGAATTTCACATTCAACAGGGTGCAAATCTAGTAATTAACAATTTTGGCACACCCTGTGGGACAAAGGACTGATTTTCAGTCTCTCTTGATCTACACATTGCTATTGTTTGGTGTGTACAACAACAATTTCTACCCTTGGAGGAAATTTTCAACACACCTGGTGACTCTGAAAGAATATCTATTAATTTCAAGTAGACAGATGCTAGCATGTTTTAACATTATTAAAAGAAAGTCTAATTTTTCTAATTTTGAAGCTTCTTGAATGAAGGAGTATGTCTCTATTTCATGGAAACATGTCTTTTCATCCTCCATTTCATGAAACTCCTATGTATGTTCCCTCTTACCAGCCTTACCAAGCAGAGCATACTGTTGGTTTTATTTTCAATAACCCACCAACAACAGATAACTGGAAAGCTCAATTTCCATCCACACACCCACCCCTGCTTCAATTTCATGGTAGCTAGTGTATGCCCATAACTACCCTCAATAATCTCATTATCTATTGATTTCAACTAGACAGATGCTAGCATGTTTTAACATTATTAAAGGGTGATCCCATAATAGTGGTTTACAATTTTTGGCCAAATTGGACACTGGAATTATTATTTTTAAGTAATTCTTCACATTCGGGCACCTATAGCGGCTAAACCATGAGGAATTTGAAGATGGTGCAAACTAGAGTCTCATCAAATTTTGTTTGTAGATTCTAAAAATATTTTTTTCAAAATTTTTGGAATCAAATTGCACTTCTTTTTCTATCTCCCATGAAAATTGATTTTTTAGAAAATAACATTTTTAAAAAGTGACGACAATCGTGATAACGATAACTTTTTTCCATGAAGGATAAAATTATAATTCTTTCAAATTTAAATTTTAACTCTGATATCTAGTGCTTCCACTTGGTTAGATAGTTTTTATTGAATATTTTTTCCTTAATCAAGTTTCAAAGTCAAACTAATTACAATTCGTATAAAACACCTAATCAGATAGCCATAACTTTTTTTTGTATATGTCAAAATTTTATTTTATTTTTTGTTGGATCAAGGACTTCAATATCTGGTGCACTCATATTTTTCAAATTTTTTTTGATAATCTTCTATTTTTCCACATGTGAAGAACAAATAAATTCATTTTCGATGAAAAACCTATGTTTAATAAAACTTAAAAAACAAATACATAACAAAACCAAAACATATTAAAATTATATTCATTGGATAGCTTGTTCTAAGGAATACCATAATTATTTGAAATAAATTTTAAATGAATTAATTTGATCCCCCAAAAGCTAAATCAAAAGTGATTTTTTATCAGCATTTTGATAGGTGTAAAGGAGACGCATTTATAGGTATGGTTTAAAACTAGTGAGGTTCTATCCAAGTGGGTTTGATCTAAGGTGATTTGATCAAACCCTCTTCAATTGGAATCCTTAAAATGGAACTTTTAAAGGCTTAAATCATTATATTTTCTATAAATATGTGATTTCAGCTAAAATCCGGTCCTCTCAGGAATTGTAAACCACTATTGTGACAGCACCCTAAAAGAAAGTCTAATTTTTCTAATTTTGAAGCTTATTGGATGGAGTATGTCTCTATTTCATGGAAACATGTCTTTTCATCCTCCATTTCATGAAACTCCTATGTATGTTCCCTCTTACCAGCCTTATCAAGCAAAGCATACTATTGGTTTTATTTTCAATAACCCACCAACAACAGATAACCAGAAAGCTCAATTTCCATCCACACACCCACCCCTGCTTCAGTTTCATGCCAGCCAGTGTATGCCCATAACTAGCCTCAATAATCTCATTTTATCCAAATCAAAGGTATTATTTTCCCAATCAACTCCAAAATGATGAAAGACTGGAGATTGCAAATATTAAGAGCATATTGCTTAATTGTACCAAGCAATTGCAGGATATTGAAAGGAAGTAGGAACTTGATTTGTAGCAGGAAGACCTTGCTTATCAAGTTTGTATTCATCAGTAGGAAGTGGAGGCACAAAGAGGGTCCCATTCAGTGCAAGAGAATGTAGCATTTGAACAAAATCAGTTCAACTCTCCTGAAGAATAGTTTTCTCAAGTGCCTCAATCAACTGCTACCTTTCCAAATCCTTTCTTTGGGGAAGAATTTCACTTTTCAAGGTTCAATTTTCCAAGCTTTGAACATAATGAGCCTTCTATTGAAAAGAAAGTAGAAGAAGAGCATCCCATTGATCCGGACAACTTACTTCTCTGGGAAAAGATTAGAGAGGTAAATCCTTTGCATTTAGCCATAAAGTGTTACCAATTACAACAACAAAGGATTGAACAACAAGAATACATGAGATAGTATGGTGAGTTGTCGATTGATGATCATCAGCAAGAAAATGGAGCACTAGACCTAGAAGAAGAGCATAAAACTAGATCTAACATCATTGTCTAGGATATGAGCTTTAATGTTATCGAGCATGCCATGGATGAGAAAGCTAATGTTGAGCTTTTTGAAGAAGTGTATACAAATATAATTGAATAGTTTTGTTCAATGTTGGATGAAAAATAGCCAAACCTGTTAGAGTTTGACAAGCATGTTGATCTAGAGCAGCAAGTTCACAAGCTTGAACAAGTGCTGAAGCAACAAGGATAATATAGTCCTAAACAAGTTTCTCATGAACTTGATTTGCAATGTCTTACCTGGTTAGATGAGCTTCCTTTTTGATGTATAGAGGAGCTGGAAGTTGATATACCAGTTGTAAGTCTATCTCGGGAGACTTCCTCATTGTTTTAGTTTCTAACTTCTTTTATTGAAGAAGAAAAACCTATTTTAGAATGTTCTTCTTTGAATTATAATGATGAGCTTGAACTAGAGTCAGTTGTTCTTAAGATCCTTCCAAGAGTTGATAGCTTTGATGAATTATTAGCTACCCTATTTGAAGAGGATAGCTCACTCACCATGGAGGAGTCAACATGGCAACTTATTATGCAAGATGAAGAAGAAAGAGAAGAATCTAGCAATGAAAGCTCAAGATTTGTTTTTTCAAGGGGCTTTCCAATCAGATATTTAGCCCAGATGGAGTCCAATACAACACCAATGATCAACCTAGCACCCATGCATGAAGGTACGGTTGAAGATAGTATCAAGGATACGCTGGTAGCTGGACAAGAGTATGTTCAACTCACTTATCCTCCTTTGAATAACAATTCATATGATTAGTTTGATAAGGTAAGTAAATTTGTTCATCTCTTTCAAGGGGCAGTGTATAATCTTGTTGAAATTTTCTCTATGTCCGATCTTTACTTTGCTATACTTAATCATGCCAGTCATTATATTTTGAGAAGAAAGGGAAGCTACTTCAATCATCCTGTAAATGGTTTTATTTGACCAACTTCTTTGATGGTTAGTGTAGGATAGAATAGGTTCCAATTCAATGCAAGTTTTCAAATTCCTTATGTGATTTTCAACACAGTTAGATAGTTTCCCTTGTTGTAGTTTGGTATTCAATAAATTTCCAAGGTTTCTGAGTTATTGATGTTGAGTTACAGCATGGAAAAAGCTTGTTTTCATATCTGGTTTGATTTTTTTGAGTGACTCCATGCCTAATGGACAAGCCTAGGAAACTGGTCTTCATGTTTAGTAGGAAAACATATAGCAGATGTCACCATAAATGTTACCCATTTTTCTTACTTGCTAAAATTGATTGAGTTTAGAGTGTTTGTAAATTGAAAGTGAAGTACATTTCTTATCTATCTTCCTTATATTGCATTCAATTGTATAAATAGAAAAATCAAAGAGATTACAAGTTTTAGTAACAGATTATTGCATTTATACAAGTGCATACAATATGGAAAAGATTTGCATAGATATTTCTGAAAGTAATCTTTATTGATACAAAAGTACATATTTGTCTCACACAAGTCATGAGACTTAACTTGTTCAATGAAAATGAAGAATAATTTATACATTGATGGATAAAAAGAAAAGAATGCACATATAGGGGAAGAGGCCAGCCATTGCCTGATGACTGGTCAGTGTCTGTTGTCTTTCCCTACCTCTTACTTTGAGTTGTCTTGCATCCTTCGCAGCCCCAACTCCTAGTCCCTGCATCTAGCGATTATAAAGATGTTAGAGAGTAGTGCTTTAAGCAATGAAGGCTTCTAACAATACATGTACATGCACCCATGAATGTATAAACTAACCCTCAAGTGCATTAAAAAAACATGTAAACTGTAAATGTCCAAGAAAACAACATGACCATCAAGCCCTTCAAGCATATGCATATATTTTTCTAGTTGTTTGTTTCGTGTGCAGATATAGGGCAAATCATGTGACTGTTTTATGTTATATGATTTTAGCATGTGGGTTAAAATGTGGCTCCTACAAGGGTAGTGCCCAACATGTTGAAAGTAACAAAATATTTGATGTTTGAATATCATAGACAGAAACAGTTTATTTTTCAAACAAATGGCGTTCATTCAAGCCAAGCCAACAGTATAAACATTTAGGACTATTATTGTTACCTTTTGAAGAAATCAAAATAATGATACATTGGTGAGAAGTGACATCCCAACTTTTCAACATTTATGAATTTACATGCCAAGTGGTAAAAGTTCAATCACATTATAGTACATGATGTAATCTTTTTATCATAGAGGAGCCTTCATTGAGTAGTCTCATTACTTTAAAGCATTTCTACAAGATGCTTTAAACTAAATATTCATAAGTTGAGGATTTGGAATTATATGCCTAAAGCTTCTAAAATAGAGTACAATGAATGCAAAGGATATTGTTTTCAAATCGCAATGCCATTATATAGGTATATCTAATAATGATAGAGATGCCATGATTAAGTAACACACAAGCATATTTTCTCCTATGTATTCAAGAGCCAAATAAGTAAACAACAAAAGGGAAGAATTAAAAGAATGACCAAAGGCATGGCATTTCCTTCATTTAGAACTCTTCAATTTCATGGTAGTGACCTATAGGGAGTTTAAGGAGACAGTTAACAGTGTCCTAATGATCAAGAGTTTTTGTCTCATAAAGGTACTAATCCACAATGAATGGAGTAGAAGTAAAGTAATTGATTGTTTAAAGTTGAAAGGAAGTTATCAATATGCATATTCAACTATGGTATGATGAAAGTTTCTCAATGTCATATTAAGCATTCAAAGGATAATAAATCTAGATCAAGATCCAAGATAGTCATATTAATAAGAAAAATCAAAGTCAGTCATAAATTTCAAAAAAATCCTAGCCAAGTAGTTACTACATGTCATTAAATGGGGATGACAGATTTATTAAGAGAGCAGGGGTCTAATGATGAGTCTCATCAATACTGAGTATTATGAGACCTCTGTAAGTTATTAATGGAAGAATTGGGGAGGACTGTTATATGTCCATAATGGTTAGATGACAACGCATAAGAATAATCCTAGTCAAAAGTTAAGATAGTCATCAAATATTATATCTATTCCATAGAAATTTCAAAGGAGCAATAAATAGTTCGGTGCAGGGACAATATGATAAGCCCTCAACCTAGAAAGCATTGAACATATTCCTAAATATGCATAGTATGATGATCCACAGCTTGGCAACATTTTCTTGAGGAAATGTTGACTGAGATAGCTCTTGTTTCAACTATACACCTCATATGAATCTCATTCATGTTATAATCTTACTCGATCTTACCATATTGGAAGGATTATAATACCATTGGCCACAGTTACATGGCATCACATAAAAAGTACATAAACCTCAAAGGAATATGGTGAGGCCATGGTTATGAGGGAACTGGAATCTCCAAGTTCTTGTAGCATATAGTGATATGCAACATAAAAGGTGTAATGTCAGGAGTAACATACAGGTTACTAGTAAAGGCAATGATCAAATGGCTGGTAGAGAGGTCAAACCCTCAATACATATTGCAAAAGAGTATAAACCCAGAAAAAGTTTTGAGATCCCTAGTATATGAAATGCAAATGATTCTCGGTCACTGGTAGGGTTTGTACCCAGAACACAAGAAAATGGGGAAAAAAAATGCACATCTATGCATTCATTTTTAAAAAAAAGCAAGATAGTGCCAATAATATATATGACCATGACCATAAAGAACAAATTTCTTTTAGAAATGCATGGTCGTGCTTTAGAATATCAGAAAATGACAGGAGAATTTCCAAGTTTCAGGTTACAAATGAAAAGTAATAAACAAGGAATGATGAACCCATGACCTGTAGTTTCTTCAAATCTTTAGATTTTTGCAAAATGGAGATGGAAGTTTCAGCAGATGCATGGAAATACAAAATATGAAGTCGTGGCTAAGAAAGAAAAGGAAATATAGAAAAAACAATAGCAACAAACTCACCTCAAGTTTTCCTTTATGGTTTTTCCTAAGAATTTGCTAGAGATGCCACTATTTCACCATGGAAATTATTCACAACAGAAGCTCCACAAACCCTATCGCGACTGAAAGGAATGTCTCCAAAGTTTGATACGTGAAAAATGAAATGTCTTTTTTCCTTCTTTCCATTGACTTTGAGTATTAGGGTTTGACCCCTATTTTATATCGACAAGCATAAGGTGATTTCACTTCTTGATTTAAAATTCCTAAAGAAAACTAATATGCTCATGACTTCATGTTATGCCTTATGATTTTTTTACAAATTCAATTTTTCTTATACCTTATAATATGCTAAGTCTTTGGATTTATACATTATTTCTCATATGGTTGACCAATGGCCCTTTATTTTTGCATTTAATTTGAAGAATTGTAAAACATTTATTCAAGTGGTGAATTATAAACCATTTGATTTATGTTAAATGCAAAATAAAGTGGAAGCTTTGAATGTATGGCAATGGAGTTATGAGTGGAGTTATACTTTATGAAATGCCAATCATATAGGGTGGTTAAGGGAGGTTAGCCAACATGTGCTACAAATTCAGAAGTGGTTTAACTTAGTTTTGGAACATTTGGAGAGCATCTAGGGGCTAATTTATTGTGTTTTTATCTTGGACTTGGTCAAACTTGACCTTTTCATGCATATTGAAGCCTTTTGAAGTGGATATGGTTGCTAAAAAATAGGCTTTTTTGAGGCATATGAAAATGAGGTTTCTATAACCTTTTTTAGTGGAGCTACTTGGAGTGGATGGATATATTGCTTTTGTAACTCATTTTTGAGCCAATTTTGACTTAGGTTTTTTATGTTTAGTGACTCATTTTGGAGTCCTTGGAGGAAATACAGAGTTTTGTAACTCATTTATAGGCATGTACTATAGTATTTTACCTTTGAATTTCAATAAGATGCAGTGATATTGACCTTCTCAACGTTGTTTCCTATGTGTAGTTGGATGATTGATGTATGTTTTTGTGATCTAAATTCTAATCCTTGAATGTATGTCTCATTTTTAACACCTCTAAATAGATAAATGCATAGTTTTTGTAGGTTATAAGTTGTGTCATGGTGTTTATCAGTGATTAGTTGTGAAATTTTTCAATTTTCCTTCTAATTTTGCAAACACCAAAACCTTCTTATGAAATATTTCTACATGAACATGTAAAAGTTGTGGATTGTGTCTCTTAATAAGTTGCTTTATTGAGGTCATTGTGAATGCTATGTTGTAGTATTTTTCACAAAGGATTTGGTGTTTCACCTTTTAAAACATTAGGGATTAATATTTTTTCTGTTTTCTTTTTCTCCCCTTTTCCTCAGCAAGTAAAATTAGTAGTTTTAGGTGATAACCAAAGGAGCCGGCCTTCTCTAGAGGTTTGATCTTGTATAAGGAACCCACACCTTGGGATCATTCCAATGTTTCACTGTGTTGTTGAATTTCACATTCAATAGGGTGCAAATCCAGTAGTTAACAGTATGATAATCAATATTTTTAAGAGCGGGAGGTCTCTCATCTAGCACTACTAATTCTTTATCCATTGTTTTAGTAACAACCAACTGTGCCAACACATCTAGTTTAGTGCCAGGTCCATATAGCTACAATTTCTCCTCTATCTCCATTTTTTTTGTCTTTCTTTATCCTTTTGCTCATAATTCTATACCAATTCTTCTAG
The DNA here is from genome assembly GCA_007258455.2 of Sequoia sempervirens. Classification (NCBI taxonomy): domain Eukaryota; kingdom Viridiplantae; phylum Streptophyta; class Pinopsida; order Cupressales; family Cupressaceae; genus Sequoia; species Sequoia sempervirens. Next base: position 131,791 of record VDFB02106946.1, read on the forward strand.
GTGCTTAATTATGTCCAGTGCCTCCCGCAATTCTTCAATGTAAGGTTCCTCGACATTCTCAAACTACTCATTACTCTCTTCATAATCTCTAGGAGTGGGAAAAGTTTCAATTCAAAATTTATTGGCATCAAATATGTCTTCTAATTTTGAATTAGAAGTGGTCTCTACATACCTTCTCTTTTTCACTAGTACATTCTCATTACCAGGAGCATTTATCTCCAATTCAGAGTAAGTTTCTACAAACATGACATTTCTTGAGGATGTTCTTTCTGGTGTTTTTTTTTAAGCAAAAGGCTAAAAGCCTATATTTATATTAATATTATATGTAGATAATTACATATACACCAAAATTGGTGATGATAACCATAACAATTTGTATGCCACAGACTAAAGAAAATTGAAATTTTGAACTAAATCCATAACATTGTCTTGTCAAAGTCAACGGCTTCATACTTTTCCTAACCTAAGTTGAGAGGTTCTAAAGTTTCCTAACCTCCCGACCACCCGACTTCTTTGTTGTTGGAGGTTATTTAAGTTTTAGAACTCCTTATATCATTGACTCCTCTATTTATAAGTTTGAAGGTTCTAAAAATGTCTGACTCTTCTTTGTCAGTCTGTTGGTGGTTCTCAAAACTTCACAACCTCCAACCAAATTTTCTCAAGTTTGGATTTTTGGTGACTTCGCAACATATCCTTATATCACCGACTCCTCTATTTATAAGTTCGAAGGTTCTAAATATGCCTGACTCTTCTCTGTCAGTCTATCGGTGGTTCTCAAAACTTCACAACCTCTGACCAGATGTTCTTGGTGCAAAGCAGGGGAATTCAAACTCTTATCACTCACAATCAATCACTCTTTCAAGTTTTTAGACTTCAATTGGTGGGTTTTTCGTTCACAAGCCTACATTTCCCCTTTTAGCCTTTCAAACATGATTTTTCTAATATAAATTGTGAGGAAAGAAGGGTCTTCAAAATGAAAAAATATTTTCAAAAACCCTTTTGGACATACTTGAACATATCTCAAAACCAGGTGGGGTCACTTTGTATGGAAAGCTCCAAATTTTGATTGTCCTCTTGCTTTGCCTAGACCTAATTGATAATTAGGCATGCTCTACTTGTGTACAAGGTTTCAAAATATGTGAACACCCATCCTAGAAATCTCCATACATCACTTAGGGCCCAAAACATGAATTCAAGTCAATTAAGTCAATCTCCAAAATCATTTTCAACAAATACCCTAACCTCTAGGGTTTCAAAGCCTAATACATGAAGATATTAGGCTAGGATAGCAACCCCGCACATTCCAAACACCATCTTTTGCCCCTACAAGTTTATAAAACCTAAGAAAAACACTATACAAGCCATTCCACTGAGTTTTAGGAGTTTCTATTGATGGAATGGATAGATTTACATTTTTCTTTCCTTCAAACTACCCTATCTAGGGTTTATAGTAGTCTACAAAAAAATGATGACAACTCACTCAAAACAAGATGAAATCACATGCAACCATGACCAAAAGCAAATATATTCAGTACTTTAACAACTCCAATTGGTTTTAGTGCATTCTGAAGTCGTATGAACCCATACAAGTCTTTGTAGTAGCAAAGAATGTTCTGAAAACACATAAAATGAAGTTTCTTATTGCTTCAATCTCCAAAATTCAACATCAAAATATTGTCTCGACCATACAAGGCCTTTTTAAAATATTTACAACCATATTCCAATTGGTTCACAACTAATTTTCAAATTCCAACGGTTCAACTTCCACTTGACAACAAAAATGCAAAAGTTGTTTTTTGCAACTTTGACAACATTGACACTTTTTACATTTACACACTAACTCACCCCTAATGACTTAAATTAGACTCAAACAAACATGAAATGGTCTTCTTAGACATTATTACATGAAAACATCACAAGACAAACCAAAATGACAAATTTTGATCCTTGGAGGCATGACAACTTGTGGGTGCCCTTGCACCATACTCCTGAGACAAAGAGAAATCAAGTTCTACTTGAGGATAGACCTGCAATTGTACAACCATGTTTGATAATATCATCCTCAATCATCCAAGTTGCATCCTCCATAGGAAGACCTCATCATTTGACCAAGTATTGGTAGTAGACCTTTCTCCTTATCTTCTTAAGCTCTTTCTTGTCCAAGATGCATTTCAACTCCAAGGGTTGGCTTGGTGGAAGATATTTGATCCAATCCTCATCTGAGAGTAGTCATGAACTTGCATGATCAGCTGCATCAACATCCCCTTTATAAGGGTAAAGGTCAAAAACATTAAAAATATGAGAAATGACAACTCTAGGAGGTAGTTCTATCTCATGGGCATTCTCTCCAAACTTGTTCACCACTTTGCATGGACATATCTTCTTCATATGAAGCTTAGAGTACTGCCCTTTGGGAAACATTTTCTCTCTTAAATGAGCCAAAACCAAGTCTCCAACCTTGTAATGAACCCCTCTCATTTTTAGATCAGCATTAAGCTTATACTTGTCAGCATTCTTTTGAAGATTCTCCTTAACTTGTTGGTGGATTTCTTGCATACCCACTACAAAATTTTCACCTTCAACACTCCTCCTTTCCATCCCACTAACATCTCTCAATTCAAACACACCCTTGGGATGCAAATCATAAACAATCTCAAAAGGACTGTTTCAAACACTTCTATTCACCAAATCATTGTATGCAAACTCAGCTTGAGGCAAAACCAAATCCCATTGTGTTGAATGCTCCTTTGTTAGACATATTAGGAGGTTTCCAAGGATCCTATTCACCACTTCATTCTTCCCATCAATTTGAAGGTGATAGGAAGAAATGAAAATCAAATTTGTGCCAATTTTCTTCCATAGGGTTCTCCAAAAGTGATCAACAAATTTTCTATCCCTATCATATACAATACTAAGAGGTAAACCATGGATTCTTACCACCTCTTTGAAGAAGAGTCCTACAATGTATGAAGAGTCATTAGTTTTATTACAAGGTATAAAGTGTGCCATCTTAGAAAACCTATCCATAACAACATTCACCAAATGAAAACCTCTTTGAGTTCTAGGTAACCCCATCACAAAATCCATACTAATTGATTCCCAAGGCCTATTGATAATTGGGAGAGGTTGATATAACCCTACATTAGTGCTAGATCCTTTGGCCCTTTGACAAATAGTACACTTGTCCACAAAGTTTCTCACATCAGTTTGTATTTTTGGCCAATAGTAGTGCCTCTTCAACTGCTCCAAGGTCTTATCCAGACCAAAGTGACCTACAAGGCTGCCACAATGCTTTTCTTTGATTAATTTATCCCTCATTAAACATTTAGGAATGCATAATTGTGCCCCTTTGAACAATAGATAATCTTGGATCAGAAAATCAAACCATTTTTCATTATTTCTGCTACAAGGTTGCCTACAACTTTCATAAATGTCTTTAACATTTGCATCATCAATGTACATACCTTTCAAAGAATCCCTTCTACTCAATGCATTAGCCACCTTGTTAGATTGCCCCTTTTTATGTCTAATGGTGAAAGTAAATCCTTGCAAGAATTCAACCCATTTCACATGCCTACTACTGAGTTTATCTTAACTATTAAAAAATTGGAGAGTATGATTGTCAGTATACACAATAAAATCCTTAGGAAGTGAATAATGTCTCTATTTCTTTAATTCTTGCACCATTGCATACATCTCAAGATCATATGAAGAATACTTTTTCTTAGCTTCATTCATTTTTTCACTGAAAAAAGGAAATAGGTTTGTTTTCTTGACTTAGGACAACACCTATAGCATGACCACTTGCATCACACTCAATGGTAAAGACCTTATCAAAACTAGGAAAAGTCAATATGGGATGCTCAACAAATTTATTTTTCAAATACTCAAAACTCCTATCAACCTCATGAGACCAAACATTTACCTCTTTCTTTTATGACCCTTTATTGTATCAATCATAGGATCACACACATGACTAAAAAATCTTATGATTTTTCTATAAAAACTAGCCAAAATGTGGAAACTCCTTACCTCATCCACTGATTTTGGTGTAGGCCAGCTTAGGATAGCCTCAACCTTACTTTGATCCATCTTAAAAGTGTCATTGGTGACCACAAAGCCAAGGTAGACCAATTATGTTTTCAAGAACTCACACTTCTTCAAGATTATCATTAGCTTTTCTTCATGCAACCTCCTCAGAACCAAATCTAAATGATGCAATGTTCCTCTTTAGTCTTGCTAAAAACAAGAATATCATCAAGATGCACTACCACAAACTTACCAATAAAAGGTTAAAGCACCTCATTCATCAAGCACATGAAAGTACAAGGGGAATTTGACAAACCAAAAGGAATTACCATCCATTCATACAACCCTTCATTTTTCTTGAAGGTTGTTTTACATTCATCAACAAGTCTGATTCTGATTTGATGATAGCCACTCTTGAGATCAATCTTGGAAAAGTAGCAAGAACAACCCAAACAATCCATTAGGTCTTCAATTCTTGGAATAGGAAATATATACCTTATTGTAATCTTTTTTATGGCCCTGGAATCAGTGCACATCCTCTAATCACCACCTTTCTTTGGTGCTAAAACAGTGGGAACAACACAAGGACTCAAACTCTCCCTAATCAGCCCCTTTTCAAGTAGTTCTTGAACTTTCCTCTTAATTTATTCATTTTTCTATAGAGTCATCTTGTAAGTAGCTTTGTTGGGAAAACTAGCCCCTGGAATAAAATCAATTTGTTGGGTTATGTCCCTCATAGATGGCAAGGCATTAGGAATATCATCAACCACTATTTCATCATACTTCTTCAACAATGTTTTCACCTCCAAAGGAAACTCCTCTTTCTTTTCTATTGTGATGACAAATTTAGGCCTTACTATGACAACAAATCCCACATTCTCCTCTTCTAAGGTCTTTAGGAACTCCTTTTCATTGACCAACATCATACTAGACCCTACATGAAAATCTTGGCTTTCATCCATCAATGGTGTGAGGGTGTAAGAAACCCCATCCTTTTCTATAGCATAAGTGTTCCTTCTCCCATCATGGATAGCCTTCTTATCATACTGCTAGGGCCTTCCCAAAATCAAATGACACACATCCAATGGTATTATATTACACAAAACTTTGTCCTTGTATCCCCCTATATGAAAATCAACCCAAATTTGTTCATTTACAACTACTTGTTTCCCTTTGTTAAGCCAAAAAACTATATATGGAGTGGTATGAGGGATTCTTTTCAACTTAATATTTTCAACCATCTCAACTAAAACCAAATTATTTTTACTACCAGAATCAATCACTACCTTGCAACATTTACCTAGGCACTTACATGTAGTTCTGAAAAGAGATTTCCTTTGTGGAGGTTCCTTTTCCATTGGCATTTTTATCAAAGTCCTCACCATGAGAGACTCACCAACTTCTAGATCAACATTAAGTGATGGATAATTCACACTTTCATTGTCCTCTCCTTGTACAATCTAATTTCTTCTTTCTCCTCCAAATGAAGTAGTGAACTTATTTTTAGTACATTTCCATGCTTGATGGCCTGCAAATTTATTACACATAACATTTTCCTGTAAATCCACTTGATCCTCCTCTTTGGCTTCCAAATCTACCCCTATTATTGGGTCTCCTTCCTCTAAATTTTCCCCTTGAGTCTGAACTTTGTTCTTGATTGTTCCTTGATTCTCCTTGTGATCTTTTGGGATTTCCCCCTACCAGTAAACGTCCCTCTTCCTCTAGAATTTATGCCTCTACCCCTGCTTTTCTTTTATTTCCTTCTCTTCAACTTATCCTTAGCCTTGATGGAAAATTGGTAACACTCTACCATTCTTGAATTGGTGAGACTTAATTCATCTTGAAGGTTATTCCTCAATCCATTGATTTATCTTGCCACTTTTTACCCATCATCTTCTATATGACCTTCCCTTATACTCAATTTGTAGAGCTCCTCTATATAGGTGTGCACATCCATCTCTTTTTTCTTAAGGTTTTGAAGCCTTTTGAACTACTAAATAGTGTAATCACTAAGTAGGAACTTTCCTTTGAGTTTAGCAACCATCCTATCCCAAGAGGTGATTTTAGCCTTCCCTTCTTACTCCTTTCATCCTATACATAATCCCACCAAAGCAAGGCATGGACCTTCAACTTTGTCTTGTCCAACTTCACCCTTTGCTCCTCTAGCACATCTTCATAATAAAAGTAGTTATCCAATGCTCCTATCCTATCTAAGAGTTCTTCGCTATCAAATTTTCCTCCATACATGGGTAAATCCATCTTGATATTAGGACCTTCTCCCTTCACTTCCTTCAACAACTTTACTAGCTTCAACTCATTAGGATCCATCTCTTCCTCAGACCCTTCTTGGGAACTTTTCTCTTCCCCTTCTTCTTCTTGGTCAATCAAGTCTCTTGTGACCATTCCTCTCTTTTGACTTGTTTCCGCTACAGTAAGCCTAGCTTGAAGTGATTCTTGAATCTCCTTCATTTGTCTCATCTCTCTTGCTTTCTTCTCCTTTATTTCATTTATCTAGAGTCTAGATAGTGTATTCCCTTTTGGAAGCATCTTGTTTCTTCTTCTCTTCAACCTTTTCCCTCTTTATATCAAATCTATGCTCTAATACCAATTTGATGCAAAGTAAGGGTATTCAAACTCTTATCACTCACAATCAATCACTCTTTCAAGCTTTTAGATTTCAATTCGTAGGTTTTTCCTTCACAAACCTACAGGGTCTTCAAAATTCACCCTTTTGGACATACTTAAACATATCTCAAAACTAGGTGGGGTCACTTTGTATGGAAAGCTCCAAATTTTGACTGTCCTCTTGCTTTGCCTGGACCTAATTGACAATTAGGCATGCTCTACTTGTGTATAGGGTTTCAAAAGATCTTAACACCCATCCTAGCACTCTCCACACATCACTCAAAGCCCAAAACATCAATTCAATTCAGTTAGGTCAATCTCCAAAATCCTTTTCAACAAATACCCTAACCTCTAGGGTTTCAAAGCCTAATACATGAAGATATTAGGCCAGGAAAGCAACCCCACATGTGTCAAACCCCATCTTTTTCCCCTAAAAGTTTAGAAAAATAAAGAACAACACTAGATGCAAGCCATTCCACTGAGTTTCAGGAGTGAAACGAAGGATTTTGGTGCCCAAATTCTTCCTTGCTCTTTTAGGGTTTTTCACCTAAAAGGGGAAGGATGGACCCAAAATGCATAATGTTTCAATCAAGATTAATGTAAGGATGGATGGGATATTTATGTGAAGTGTGTGTAGATGTGTTTGAATGCTTACAAATGCAAATGAATGAATATAAACTAATCTAATGCAAGATGTTGGAAAACGCAGTGTTGATTGCAAATGAAAATAGAAATTGATGAAACTAAACATAGTGCACCTGGAGGGAAATTATTGTTGTTGGAAGGTTCTAGAATGTTCCAGAAGTCACTGTTAATGGACACTAGGACTGATTCACTATGCATGGTGAATCTATCCTACTTCTGATGAAAAGTCTAGGAAACATGTTTCTGACCATCGAGAGATAAATTCTGACAAAACCACTTTCCAAGCCTACAAATGGGACTCATTCACCATGGGTGGTGAATTAGTCCACCTATAGGAATAAAAAAATTTAGGAGTTGATTATGTGGAGCTAGATAGATGTACTTCTTCTTCCTACAAGTGTTCGCTTATGAAATTATCAGATTTAGGTCTGAAAGTGACTTTTTTTTTTATATTTTGACTTGAATGATGAAGGGATGACTTGAATGACTTTGTAACTTGATCCTCAATGATTTCCACACTTCCAAGAGACCTAAATCTGCAAACACACAAGAAGAAGAAATGTTGATTGCTAAGGTATGGGAGTTTTCCTTTGTCAAACCCTGTTTAGGTAATTAAACTAAAATGATGAAAGAAAGTAATGAAACATGCAATGATGGAATATATTACCTTTCCATAATGTTTTATCTTGAAATTCTATAGAACACATGAAGATTTAGCCCTTGAATGTCTTTAGAAGCTTTCTTAATGATTTACAATGACAAAACCTTAAGTTGCTTGACTTGAGATGAAAGATTTGCGGATGAATGAAATGATGAGAGATAAGAGATGGATAAGAGATGTGAAATGAGGAGAAGAACACATATTTATACACACATGTTCCTTAGTAACCCATTAATACCTCATCACAAGTCGACATGAAGCAAAATTAAACTCAAATTTCACTTTTTTTTCTCGCTCAAAGGTCAAAATTGGGCCAAATGGGACTCATTCGTTGCACATGGAAACTGGGTCCAATAGGGGCTATTTTGATAGCTTAGATGCCAAGTAATAAGGAAATAAGGTCTAAAATAAACCTTGTCAGGTGTTTGATCAATTTAAGCCTCAAGATGCACAATATGGATTAATATGGGACTAAATTAGTGATGATGTAAATGTAAAATGGGGCTTGGGACACAAAATTCAATGTGAAAGTGTGATTAAGTACACTTTTCAACATTAAAATGAGGTCCACATAGCCTAGGAAGACACAAAAATGAATGTGACTGTGCAAGACACATTACGACACTAATTTAACATTAATTTTAAGTTAGAAACCTTCTAGATTGATGTAATAATGTTATTAAACACATTTCATAATGTTGAATTAGGGAGAAACAGGTTAATTAAGTCTATAAAAGCATGAAAGTCCTTTACAAGACTTTACAACACCTTTACAAGACATCATTAAAAGCATGTTATTTGATTTGCAAGGGTCCAAGACCTAGTGTGGATGCATAAAATGCCTCACAACACTAGATTAAGACCTCATTAAGTCCATTTTATCATGAATTTATCCCATGTCAATCAAAGGGTCCATTTTTCTACAGCACAAGGATTTTCTATCGATGGAATGGAGAGATTTACATTTTTCTTTCCTTCAAACTACCCTATCTAGGGTTAAGAGCATTCTACAGGAAAATGATCACAACTCACTCAAAACAAGATGAAATCACATGCAACCACCACCAAAACTAAGTAGATTTAGTACTTTAACAACTCCAATTGGTTTTAGTGTGCTCCCAAGTTGTATGGACCCATACAAGTCTGTGTAGCAACAAAGAATGTTCTAAAAATGTAGAAAAAAGAGTTTCTTATTGCTTCAATCTCCAAAATTCAACATCAAAAACTTGTGTGGACCATACAAGACCTTTTAAAAAAAATTACAACCATATTCCAATCAGTTCACAACTGATTTTCAAATTCCAACGGTTCAACATCCACTTGACAACAAAAATGCAAAAGTTGCTTTTTGCAACTTTGACAAAATTGACACTTTTTACATTTGCACACTAACTCACCCCTAATGACTTAAAGTAGACTAAAAAAAACATGAAATGGTCTTCTTAGACCTTATTACATGAAAACATCACAAGACAAACCAAAATGATAACTTTTGATCCTTGGAGGCATGATAGCTTGTGGGTGCCCCTACACCAGTTCTCAAGTTTGGGTTTCTGGGAACTTCACAACATAGAAGCTCTTCCTGATGTGGATTAACTCAAAAAAAATTTCTAGATGTTTCATCTCAATGTACCCTAAGAAGGGTATCTCCTATGGCCAAAATAGAGTAGGTACTATGTAGTTTTGTGGCCGAAATTCCATACTATTACCGACTAGCAAATGACAACCACCAGTTACCCTTGCTCGCATAAAAAATAGATAGAAATGATGTGAAGCCTTGTAAGAGAATGATGTCAGATCATGAGATTGTACCTGCAAAACACAAAGCACATCGTTAGCATAAAATCTACCCTCCACTGATGCCACCACTAAATGCTTGAGTGTGCAGTCTATAATGCTTTGTGTCATCAATGCCACACATAACTATAATCAACTAACTGTACCCAAGACTACCCTTTACTAATGACACCACTGAATGTTTGATTGAACAAATTGTGCTACCTTGAATCATCCATGACATATTAGCTTCAACAACTGGCTACATTCCACTTTTATAACCCAACTAACTTCCCCTAGCACAATCCCTTTGAATCTTTACTTTATCCAAACATCTAAATTGTTGCTTCAAGCCTTGCTAATTCCAAGATTTTTGGATATTCTCTCATTTGAATATCATCCAAAATATCAACTTTGGTTCCCTGACAACCCATACTTTCCAATTTATTTTCCATCCTATTCCCCTCCCGGTAAGTGTTTGTTATGATAAAAGACTAAAATTTGTCCAACAATGCCCAAACTATCTGTAAAATATATTTCAAATTCCAACATTGAACTTTCTTTTCTTTACAAGAATTCACAACTATTAATGAGTCACCTCCAATGTGTAATTTTGAAATTCTTAAATTCAAGGCAACTTCCAGACCTAGAAATATTGCCTAATATTCAGCTTTGTTATTCGTTCCCATTGGAAGTTGGTATGACCTTGCTACAATTACTTTTCCCACTGAGTTTCAAATACAAATGTTAGCTCTTGAAACTCTTGGATTGCGTCTAGAGGCACCATTGAAGTTAAGCTTTAAAAATTTAGAGGATGGAGGATTCCATTTTACTTCTTCCCTCCTCACTTTCAACTTACTTGTTTGATGTAAACTCCCTGAAAGAGGAAATACAATATTTCCCTAGCTCTTCAAAACAAAATCATCCTAGTTTGTATAGATAGAAGAATTTTTCTTGAACTTAAGAACATATACGTTAACTGCCTCTGATATTTCCTTTTCAATTTTACCTTTAACAACCTCTACTGAAGAAGAAATTTTCCTAAAGATACACAAATTGCGTTCCCACCATATGTTCTAAACTACAAGAGACAGTAACTTGCCAAATTGATCCAAAAAAAGAAGATTTGAACAAAAGTGTCCATCTCTTAAACATGTCCCAAATTGTGTTTGGCATGGGAATATATAGGTTTAATTTTCCCTTTATGAATATCCAACATTCTTGTGCAAATACACATTGTATTAATAGATGATCTACGCTCTCCAATACTTCTTCACATAGTGGACATTTAAAGGGGTCAACTATCTTCAATTTTTCCAAACGATCACTTGTTAGGATCTGATTTCTCAATCCAACCATGCAAAAACCCTAGCTTTTGCAAGATTTTGTTACTCCAACAAAAAGAGTAAGCCCTTTGTGCTACTAGTTGATTACTTTGTTGAGTTAATGCTTTATAACCTTCCTTTACTGAGTAACACCCCATTTTTGATGGAGCCCACAATATCCTATCTTGCTGCCCCAACAAGAACACTACCCTGCTATCTGAAACTTGTTGAAAAAAAGCCACTTGTAGTGCAAAAAGAGCTGCCCCAAAATACTGTTTCCAAATTACCTTCCATGTTAGCCCTTCTATTGCTTGTACATAATCCAAAATATTGTCACCCCACTCAAGAGACAAGACCTCTTTTATTGGCTATAAATATGGAATATTTGCAAAGGAGGCTTTTTGTTCCATGAATTATGCCAAAACTTCACACTCAGTCCATTATGGACTTCCCAAGTAATATATGAAGTAATGACTTACCTACATGAAAGCAACATGTTCCATATAGTTGAAGCTTTTGGAGGGTTATAAATAGTGAGGATTCTCGAAGGACTCATATCATCCAGATATTTAGCTTGCATCAACTTAGTCCACTTTGCTTTTGATTTTACATACATTTGTCATACTAATATTTCCCTGAATGTTTTGTTCCTTATTGCAAGATTGTGAATTCTGGTGCCTCCTTGAGCTTTATCCAATGCCATATTCTCCATTGATATTAATGGTACCTTTTTTTTTCATTTATATTTCCCTTCCAAAGAAAATTTTGAATAATTTTCTCAATTTCTAAGATGACCAACTTCGAATCCTTAAGTACTGCTAAAAAGTAATTTGGGATTGTAGATAATACCGATTTTATCAAAAAAAATCTACCTGATAGGGATAACCATTGTGCCTTCCATATTAGAACCCTTTCCTTTAGTCTTTCAATAACCTTAACCCAATAGGTAGCTTTTTTTGGTCCCTTGAAGAAGGGAATGCCTAGATATGCACATGGCAACTTTACTTGTTGATAACCCAATACTTGAACTATTTTTTCTTTTACTTCATCATTTTTGTTAAAAAAATATAATTTGGACTTTGAAGTATTAACCTTTTGAATTGAAGTTGAAAAATACTTCTACAAAACTTGTTTAATCTACAAGGCTTCCTCCACAGTTTAATTCCTAAAACAGATAATCTCATCTATAAAAAGAGAGAGTGACCGAGATGGATGTATTTGAAATGCGGATGCCCCCTCCAAAGTCCTATATTTTTTTTGTGAGTGATAAACCTACTGAGTGCCTCATCCATAATAATGAATAGAAAAGGAGAGAGGGGGTCCCCTTGCCTCACTCCCTGTGAAGCAGCAAAGAAACCTGTAGGAGAACCATTAAGAATCACAAAAAAAAATAACTAGATAAACAAGAATGAATCCATCTATGCCATTTTCCTTTAAATCTAAATTTTCTAAGCACTTTGTCAAGAAACTCCAAATATACACAATCATAAGCCTTCATCATATCTAATTTGACGATGAAAGAAGGAAAACACTTAGAAGCAATAGAATGAAGAGTTTCATGCACTATCAAATCACCTTCACAGGTCTCCCGACCTAGAAAAAAACCACCCTACTCAGTAGATACAATTCTTGGTATAATTGGCTACAATGTAAGACAAATTTCCTTAGTAAATATTTTGTAAACCGTTTTACACAACATTATAGTTTTGAAGTCAGCAAAAGATACTAGATTCTTTACTTTTGGAATTATTGCTATATTGGTAACATTGAATTGATTAAGCATTGAACCCATATGCCTTGACACCTCTAGTTCCCATAATAAATCATAACATATGAAATCCAAGCTTTTCTAGAAAAAGATTGTTGTAAAGCCATCTGGACCAGGTGCTTTAACCGGGGGTAAGGGAAAAACCACATTTTTTTCTTCTTCCATTGTAAAAGGCTCTAGCAAACTGTCATTGTCCTCATCATGAATCAACCTTGGGATGAATTCAAGAATCTCTTTTTCATCCTCTCTTCGCTATTCATTTTTATCTTTCATGGCTAACAAGAATCTAACAACTTCATTCTTGATGTCCTCTACTAGCGTTAACTAGTTTCCTATAGCTAACTCTTGAATGGAGAATATGGTTGATGCAACTCTTTTTATTTGTGTAGATGCATGAAAAAAAATTGTGTTTCTATCTCCCTCTTTGAGCCATAACTCTCACGATTTCTATCTCCAATATATTTCCTCCCTAGCACATAACTCTTCCCATTCTCCTTGCAAACACTTCTTCCTTTCATAAAAATTGTCATCTAGCCCATTTTGAATGATCTGTTCATGGATTATTGTCAATTCCTTGAAAACTAAATCTTTTTGTTGGAAGACATTTTTAAAGACCTTCACATTCCACACCTTTATTTGTTGTTTCACATGCTTCAATTTACAATAAATTTGATACACCTTCGAGCCTTGTTCAAAAGGTGCACTTTTCCACCATTGTTTCACTAAATCCATAAGTTGTGGATGTCTACGCCACATGCCAAGTCAAACTTGAAAGATGAATTCCCTTTAGGTAGGGAAGCATATGAGATAGATAATGAGATGGCATAGTGATCAAAACCCACCATACGCAAAAAATTTGATTCCAAACCATGCTGACCCAACAACCAATTTGAGGATACTAATAATTTGTCTAACCTTTATGCAATTTGAAAAAAACCTTTTCTTTGATTAGTCCAGGTATATTTCCCTTTAAGTGGCACAATATCTCTTAAGGAATTAGAGAGGATGAAGGAAGGAAAATCCTCAATCACTTTGAGGGGTGTACATATCCCCCCAGATTTTTCTTGAAGCTTAGCTATTACATTAAAATCCACACCCAAAAGAACCTTTATATCCCCCAAACCAACTAAAGGTCATGTTAGCTCTTCTCATCTTCTTTCTGGTGTTATTCTTCCTGAGGTTGTTCTTTCTGGTGTTGTTCTTCCTGAGATTTTTCTTCTACATTTTCTTTTATAGCACTTTGGTTCCTGAGCCTACCAAAGCATCTAGGTGTTAATACTTCTTCCTCAATTTTCCCCTTCCCCTTTTAACACTCTTTTTCTTCTTATGAATTTCCTCCTTTTTCTTCTTTTGAGTATCCCTCTATTTCTTTGAAACATCTTCTAGTTTCAAGGGTGTTGGGGACATAGATACACTACCTCTTCGAATTTTAGGTTTCCATGACTTAGAAGAAGGTAATTCCCCATTTATGGGAGGCCTAGACTATGGCTCTGCAGGTTCTTCATGCTCACCTTGGCTACGGGTAGGTGATGTCACAAGAAAAACATGAAGATTTTCCTCTTCAAGTTCATCTTGGGGCTCATTTTTGTTTTTTGCATCCTTAGACACTATGGGTGCTTCTAGCAAACTATTAATGTCTTTGCATTCTTCTGCTTTGAAATCCTCCCACCTCACTTGTGGGTATTGGATTCTTAAACTCCTTTTTATCAATAAGGTAAATAAGCAGTGATGAGAGAGGGAAGTATCACATTTCCTTTTTTGATATTTTGAGGCCATCTATTTCAACAAGTTATAGAGAAAATTTGGTACATTTACTACCCTGTTATGCCTGAGATGACTTAACAATTTGAAATGGGTTGTATACAAAATATTTTGTCTACCATCACAAGTAATATATCTAATAATATAAGGGGCACATCTTTCCCACAACCAGTGGAGAGAAATCCTTTGCATACCTTGTGATGAGGAATCCAATTTCTCTCCTCATATGCAAAATTCTTCTCGAGTTGTAACTGCATTAGACCAACCTGGGAATTCTATTCCTATCCTTGGTAGTCTTGTAACTTGTGCAATGGTAGTTTCAGATGCATCTACAAAAATTCCCTTTACCAAGGCTTCATCATATTGAAGGTTTTCTATAAATATTCTTGTTAAATCATCACTAAATCACCATCAACTTTAAAAATTAATCAAACCATCCAACCCTTATGAAGATAGGAAAGACTGTTGTGTCCTCCAAAATTTGTTGGTGAGTTGTTGGCTCTCTTCTTATAACATCTCCTCTCATCCATATTTCCTTCTCTGCTCAATATACCAAATTTAGCTCCAATTCAATCTTCCCACCACCTTCAAACTGCTCTACCACTTCAAAACCTCCATTTCCTCATATATCCTTACTACTATACCATACTACAACTAAAAATTCCCTTTTGAGTTTAGCTCTAGTCTAACTAAGCTAAAGTTCTCATAAACTCTTAGGGTTTCAAGTTTTAGCAATTTCAAAAATGTCAGCAAAAATGTAGCAAAAATAAAACATAACTAAGAGTTCTACATGTCATAATATTCATTAAATTTGGTTTTGGGTGGTAGATTCAAAAGGACTGGTGAAAAGATCGAGTAAGGTGTACCCTTCCCCCAACTTAATTGGTGAAGTGACCTCACTTCATGTTGATGATTTGGAGGTGGTGTAAATTCATAATGATGGAAATTAACGATATAATATTTTACATCCATGGAATTAAATGAAAGTGTATGAAAGTTTAAAGAAAACTAGGTTAATCATAAAAACATACTTTAAGTACTGCCTCATAGAAATAACCATCTTTTGCACATGGAAACTAACAAAATATATTTATTCCTTGATTCAATGTGACACACATTAATTACAAGATAATGAATAGTGGGTGGCAAGTGGATTTTATGGGATAGAAATGACAAGTATGAGCTAGCGATTTGACAGTTCAAGTAATTGAAATGAGAGTAGGTAATAAAATAATTATGCTACTTTATTTTGCATGAAATGATGGATATTAAACATGAATATATTTGAAATGAATGTGAATGGAATCACAGTAAATATGGCACCAAGTGAGTTGAATATTATTTCAGTTGCTAGACATTGCTATAGGTACTTGTAGTGTTAGGTCCCAATCTGAACGTTGACAGTGTGAAGCTACAAGTCCCTTCGGCATTAGGACCCTTGTGAATATTGATAACAAGTCCCTCTGAAGATATTTTGAACATTATTATAACTGCAATGTGTGCTTGTGAGAAAAATATGAAAAGTTAGTGCTAAGGAAGCTTAGGTACTGAGTTGTGTAACTCAATCTCTAGGCCACCAAAAGTGTTGGGTATGTCACATATTATAGAAGTAGGACTTTGTGTATTAGATGTTGTATCGGTTCCACTGGAAGCACCATATTGCTAGATTAGTGAAAATATAAAATCATCTTGCTATAATGGGTTTTATACAACTTCAGTCTATGACCATTGACAAGAAGTGAAAACCAGATTGCATCAATGGTGTGTAACTATACTACCCCATTAGGGTAAACCTTGCTAATCTCATAGGGGCCCAACCGTCTAGATTAGAATTTTCCATTGAAATATTTGTATAGTGAATCATATAACAAGGTCCAACCTCCCAAACTAAACCTTTTTTTTTAATGTACTAATCATGCCACTTCATTCGTTGTTGTTGTACTACCTCTATATGATGTACTACTTCCATTCTTATCTCATCCAACCCATTCAAAGAATGCAACCTTTCTTTTTGTACTTTTATTAAAAACATTCCCAACTCTGTTGTTGTCCTCAATGTTTTATATTCAAACTCAATAGGAAGGACTATTGTCTTTCCATAGAATAACTCATAGGGTGTAAACCCAGTGGTTGTTTTCCATGTTTTTCTATATGCCCAGACTACTTCAAGTAACCTTGAAACCCATTCTTTCCTATGCAGCTGCATTATCTTGGTGAGAATTCTTTCAATCTCCCTATTAGTGACCTCCACTTGGCCATTAGCTTGTGGATGATAGGGTGTTGATTTCTTATGTCTAATTTGGTATTCCTCAACCAACTTGGTAATGAGATCAAAAGTAAATTGGGGCCCTTGTTCAGTGACTATTTCTCTAGGTACTCCATGCCTAGTAAAAATATCTTCATATAAGAACTTAGCCACATTACCATCTCTGGAAAACTGTAGGGCCTTAACTTCCACCCATTTTGTCAAGTAATTAATGCAAACAAGGATATATTCCTTGTTATTAGATGTAGGAGATATTGGACCAATAAAGTCTAAACCCCATTTTTCAAAAGGTGCCAATGTCAATTGAGGTTGTAAGGGAATCTCATCACTCTTTGTTGGCCTTCCTATCCTTTGACACCTATCACAACTCCTGGTGTATTTAACATCTTTATGTAAAGAAGGACAATAATAGCCAGATGTGAGGATCTTAAAAGTTATTCTTTTTGCTGAAAAATGACCTCCACATGGTTCATCATGGAATTCTTTCATGATATCAAAGACCTCATATTCTTTGATGCATATTCACATGGTGTTCTTGGGTCCTATATAAAACAAATAACCAAATATCCAAGAGTAGGGAAAACTTTATGAACCAACTATCTTTTCTCTCTTGGGGAGAAATGTGGTAGAATCTTCCCTGTGACCAAATGATTAGAAATATCTGCATACTAGGGTATTTGTACTTGTAAAGAAAACAAGTGTTCATCAGGAAAAGAATCATCCACCACTCCTTTAGTTGATTTTGTTGGTAGTCTTGATAGGAAATATGCCACCACATTTCCTTTACCAGGTTTTTCTACAATGGTAATGCCAAATTCTTGTAAGAGAAGTAGCCATCTTACCAATCTACCTCCAACTACTCGCTTGTTCATCAAATACCTTATTGTCATGTGATTTGCATGGACAAAGATTGGATAGCTAGTAATATAGTGTTTGAATTTATTAATAGCATAAACTACAACAAGCATCTCTTTTTTTGTTACAATATAGTTTAATTATACCCCTTGAAGATTCTTGATGATATAATAAATTGCATACTCCTTGTTGCCATCCTTCTGACCCAGGATTGCTCCAAAGGTAAAATCTAAAGCATCAACATGTATGTGAAATGGGAGAGTCCAATTAGGCCCTCTCAACACTGGTGCTTGAGTCAGATCTTTCTCTAGTTCTTCAAAGGAGTGTTGACACTTAAAGGTCCATTCAAACTCAATGTCCTTACTCAACAAGACAAATAAAGGTGCAACAAGTTTACAAAAATATTTGATAAACCACTTGTAGTAGTCTGCATGACCAAGGAAGCTCTTGATATCTCTTTGTTTCTGAGGAAAAGGTAAAGTAGATATTATCTCTATTTTATGTGAATCAACCTGGATTCCTGCATTGGATATAAAGTGTCCCAATACTATTTTGTGTGTCATCACCATGAAACACTTCTCATTGCTAAGTGACAAGTTGTCTTATTTACACCTTTTTAACACTTTTTTCTAGGTTACTAAGAGCTTCCTCATAACTTTCACCATAAGTGGTGAAGTCATCTATGTATATCTCCATGCAATCATGTGCATAATTAGAAAATATGTTGAGTATTTCTCTTTGAAAGGTGGTTGGATCATTTCATAAGCCAAAGGGTAGAATATAGTAAGCATAAGTACCCCAAGGACACGTAAATTTAGTCTTGTCTTGGTCCTTTGGAGCAATTTTAATCTAGTTATAACCACTAAAACCATCAAGAAATGAGAAGTACTGCTTCCCAGCTAGTGATTCAAGTACCTGATTGATGAAGGGCAGAGGAAAATGATCTTTCCTAGTGGTTGTATTTAATTCCCTATAGTCTACATAAACTCTCCATTTTCCACCTTTCTTGGGAAAAATTACCAAAGGTGAGACCCATTCACTATCTAAGATTGCATAGATAAAAACCTACATCAAGTAGCTTTTGTAGCTTAGTTTTCACTATCTCCTTGAGAGAAGGATTTATACACCACTGTGGTTGCTAAATGGGTCTATAACCATCATTAATGTAAATCCTGTGCACGCATAGATCAAGATCTATGCTCTTCATATCATGGTAATCCCATGCATATGTGGTTGACTGTGCCTGTAGCACTGATTGTAAAGAATTTTTTTGTTCCTCTATCAAGGCAATATTAATATTCAACTTCCTTCCTGGAATGATTTCCAATTCCTTTGATGACTCTTGAACTGATGAGAGATCAAGGCTAATGGGTAAACATTTTTGATGTAGTAGTGAATGAAATAGTTGTGATATCACTTATGCAGAATTTGTAGGTATAATACTTTGTAAGGGGTCTTTTAGGAATATGAGGCAGTCTTGTTGCTACGGGATCTCACCACAGTCATTTTGGATTATGTGAGAAATGAGCTCATCTTCATACTGGTCATCCAATAATGGGCTATGTTCTATACCCATTAGTCTCTGTAGAGAATAGTTATCTTCCTCCTCACCCAAATTGGACCAAATGGTGTGCTTAAGGTTTGTATATGGTTGGGTCAGTGGATAAAGAACTGAGTTCTTTGTGATTTTCCCATTGGATATCATCATTTTACCAGACCTACAGCCTATAAATGCATCAGCTATTGCCAACCAAGGCATGCCTAGGATGAGTGGGTAACCCAAAAGATTGACTTTGGGTAGTAATATTATGAATTCTGTAGGGTATTCGCAAGAATCCAATGCAATGACTAGGCCTTCAATAATTCCTTTAGGATTTATCATGGACCTATCAACTAATTGCAAAATAGTTTGTGTCGGCTTGAGGTTAACCAACTAAAGAAACTGTATTGTTTCTTTTGTCATGAAATTGATGGCTACCCCCATGTCTATCAAAGTGTTCTTAATGAGGGTTCCATTGATCTTAACATCCACAACTAGACTACCAGGATCTGTATACTTAGGGATTGTAATGTTCCATAACATGATATCTACAAGATTTCCCAAGACATGGACTGTTTGTGGATCTTTTATTTTCCTACCTAGTTTCTTAAGACATAGATCCCTTATAGTTTTGGTATAGATAGGGATAAATTTGATAGCTTGGATAAGTGGTATTTTGATGCTCACATATTTCAATTGTCCTAAAAGGTATGCCTCAACTTGTGTGTGATACTTTTTCATAGCTAGGCATTCAAGAAAAGGTGGCTTAGGATTTGAGGTAGTTTGGTGTACCTTATTTGGCTCAGGTTCCAAAGATGGTTTATTAGAAGCCTCAACTATAGGTTCCTCATCCTCCATTTTTTCAATTTGGGGAGATGAAGGTCCAACAAGTTGTTTACCTAATATGAAGTGGACATCACTTACCTCTACCCCACAAGTGGGCTATTTCATAGCTTCATTAATATAATCCTATTAAATAGGCTTAGTGTTAGGGTTAGATGTAGGTTGGGTAGGTATTTGCTATTTCTTGGGTGGCTGGGATGCAAGATTTTATGGAGGCATTAGGGCTTGTTGTTGTTGTGGAGGAGGGAGCATAGGTTGTTCATAGTTCATATTTTGCTGCTACCATTTTTGGCTTTTCTACCATTGAGACTGTCATTGATTTTGCTAGTTTTTCCATTGTGGATTGTAATTGGAACCCTAAAATTTTTGTTGTGGCCAAGGATTTGGTTGTTGGTTCCAATTTGGCTGAGCTTGTGGCCACTATTGAGGGTTCTACCACTGGTTTTGGTTTACTTGCTAGGGTTGAGAGTTCCAGGCAGAAAAGTTTTGATTCCCAATAGGAAAGAATGAATTAAAGCTAAGGGGGTCTTGTGGAATACCTTGTCTTTTTTACCATGGCCTCCTTTGTGCTATATAAAAGAGTTTTCCATCATCTCCTTGAATTGGTTTAAAATTGGGCTTCTCAACTTTATCCTATTGGATACTAGCCTCTCTTTTTCATTTACAATTTTCCTTTCTCTGTCTATAGCTTGGACAGTATTCAATAAGCATAGCCTCAACTTCCTCCTGCTTCTTAATGTGGATTGTATCTAACTAAGTCGTTAAATGGCTAATTATATCTTCTTTCATATTGGATAATAGGTTGCTCAGCTCTATTTTTGAAACCCCTAATGATTTACCAATCATAGATGTCCTATCTCCTCTTGGGAATTTAGTAAAGGTCATGGAGTAATTCCTGTAGGTCTTACAAATATCTTCAAATGGTAACTATGAAATATACCCTCATCTAATGAGGTTCAAGGCATCCATGCAATCATCATTAACTCCCCTCAAAAAGATTAAATTGAGAGACCTTCTGACAACTTATTTTGAGGGTTTTTCTTTAGAGCAAACTAAAATATTTCTATATAATCTTCTAGAGGTTCGTCGTCCTTTTGTGTCATTCTAAATATATCATCTTTCCTCCTATCAGGTCCTCTACAATAGTCTTGATACTTCTCCAAAAATAGTGTCTTCATGGTGTCCCAATTAGGATATTTCAGTTATTTATTTATGTTAATAGTTGTTATTAGTTTATCATTGTTCATGAATCATATGAAAGTTAATTGAAATTTTATTTCTTTCTTATTATGAATGAATGTTTGTGAATATGCATGTAATGATTATTAGTAGAACTCAAAAGGATAGATTAGTTGAGTCATTATTTTTTTTATTAAGTTTCGGTTAACACAGTATCATTTTATTAATAGCGGTTTAGTTACAATCTTTACTGTAGGTACTCGTAGCAACTAGTTCTAATTTATGCTTTTATTGTTTTACAGTTTTGTTATTTTTTAGCAAGTAGAATAACTTAGGTAGGGTATTTTAAGTAGTTTAAAGTCCATGAAGGAATATATAATGTTACACCATCATAAGTTTACAAGCCCTGGGTTGATAATTTAATGTATTATTAAGCAATGTGAAGTGGACTGTTCAACCTGTTAAACCTCTAAATTGAGTAGATTCTACCAAGTTTAGAAAACATTAGTTTAGAATCTACATTTTTGGTGTCATTTCCAGGGATGTTGCTATGTTCATAGACTAGTTTTTTATAGTTTTCTTAGTTAATTTATCTTTTCAAGCATTAGGACTGTTAGATACCATCTTTTTCAATAGCAAGATATACTAAGATTGTGTAGGACCACTGAATTTAAAGTCATATTTCATGTATGTAGAGGAAGAGAGATTCCTTGGGTAGGTTGTTTTCCTCCACACACTAGGAAGTTATTGCAGAAATTGGTGACCATAGTACTTAGAGTGAAGGCACCACTGAAGAAGACATTTCCTTCTCACCAACCTCTAGCACACATACAAAGGAACATATCGCACCATGGGTGATGCAATAGATGATGATGCTCGACCAACATTTGGGTTTCCCATTACTGACTAGCAAAGGGCTACAGTGCTGAATAACATTCCTCCTTCGACCTTGCCAGTTTTCTATGGGTTAATGCCTAAAGAGCCAAATATATTCCTCTTTGAATTTGATGTGTTATGTAAAAGTTATTCCTATACTTTTGATGCACATACGTTAAATATTTTTCCCGCCACTCTCAAAGATGTGGCTTTGATATGGTTCATGGGATTAGGTAAAGATGTTATAAAGAACAATACCTTGAGTGGCCTACTTGAGTAATTGTTCCCACTTAATTGAACACAATCTAACTAATAGATTCTATGCATCCCATAAGATTAACTCCATTCATTGCATATTGTAAAAGATTACAAAATATCTTTCCATAGATTGGACTCAATCATTTTGGAATATTTTCATGTCTTGAAAATTTAAAAGAACTGGCAACATAAAACTAATACAAAATGACTAACTATCCTACAGATTCAACCAACACCTATATATAAGCTGAGGGAATCATTATTGAAAGCAACAACTAATTGAAACCATTAACTCCACTCTCAAATAATAGAGTGTGGAATTAAGATTTGAATTATTCAACCTATGACTGAAAAGGAAGGAGAAATCCTATTAGGACTAGAACTCTATCAAAATAGAACTGTATGTAAACAAACAACCACTTGTCAAAATTCCATCAGTCAAGGAATCTTTAGTGTTTATTAAACTAGTCATAATAACACATGCCCAATCTTCATTAAGAGCCTTTGATCAATGACCACCTATTCATCTTAACCTAGAGCTTCCCTTGCTTCAGTTTCTAGTCATCCCTCTTGTTATGGGTTCACTCCACAACTACTATGCTATGGTTCCTTTTAAGTTGCAAACAAGTTAATTCCACAAAACATGTACACGAGGATAAGTATCAAAATTAATACAAAGCATTCCATCAACGTTCCATACATTCATTCATATAAACCATATAATACTAATATATTATAACCATAATATCATCATCATAATTAAAGTTCAAGTCTATATAATGGATATAAAAGGATAGCATAATGTAGGAACATTGTTTGGAGAATATGTTTAAAAGTATCTTAAAATAGGTATAAAAACAACATAAGCTAGACCATTATCTAGACCTATCACCTACCATTTAATTCTCAATCTTTTTATCAATTTTCACATATCTGTCAAATTGTCTTTCATTGAAGAAAATGTGGTTGCAGTACCGCAGATTAATACCATATGTACATCTAAATCGAGTGAAATGTTTGATTTTATAACTTGATACTGAAAATGGCAGGAAGTATGGCACATGTTTTATTTTTATCATTTTTTTCATATCCACTAGATTGTCTTTCTTTGAATAAAATGTGGTTCTGGTACCATAGATTAATGCTATATGTACATCTAAAGTGAGTTATTGGATAGCTTTATATTGAAAACTGCATCACGTACTATACATGATGATGGCATTAATCTCTCGATGAATTAAAATAAGATTTATAATGATTTCATATCGTTTAAGTGCCAATGTCATGCTTGAAAGCTTGTCAGCTTGAGGTATAGTGTGCATGTAGCTAGACGCGAAATCAAAATAAACATTTTTAGTGTAAGTGGCTCTCATACAATTAAAGTTTGTTACTTGGTTAGCACAAAAATAGCAATTATACCCCACATGACTCATGAGTAAATAGGGATCATGATGGTGAGCCAAGAGCTCATAAATGGCTCGTAAATAGGGATAGCGAGCACAACTAAAATCATTCATAGAAGGCTTTACTATTGAGTGCAATGCTCTAAATTCTCATAAGGGTTTTCATTTTTCAAGGTTAATAAGGAATAAGATGATGTGGCATTATTGGGGATACTCTAAATTCTTCCGCCTCTAGTTATGTAGTTACAGAGTAAAATACCAATTTTCTTCAAGTTCAGAATGGGTGGAATTGGAAAGAAGTTGATTTGGTTCACCTAGCTTTTGAGACAAGTTTTGAACCAAGATGAGGAGCTCTCATGGAGATAAGTGCTTTCACAAAGAGTACACCCACATAAGTATTTTAATCATATTTGCATTCAAATTTGGCGACTTCTCATACTCCATTTTGACAGAGGCCCTCAAAGAGGAACTATGGAATTTCAGTTTCATTTTGTGCTTTCTTGGTGCCTTGAAGAGTTGCAAGAAGATGGTGGTAGAAAATTTACTACCCCTTATCTTCTAGATAATTCTAGTTGGTAAGTAGGATAGGTACATTTTCTATCTTCACAACCCCCATTTCCCAAGTATGGTAGGAAAACCCTATGGATTCTCAAAGTTATTTGTTTGGTAATATGGTTTGGATCCCATAGTTGCCACTAATAGCTTGGAATCAATTGTGTCATTTTGGGTTGTTCTAGTGATCAAATTGAACATATTATAAATGAAAAACCATATTTGAGATCCAATATCCAAACCATGGTCGGCAAGCCCCGTGGTTTGAGAATATGGTTTGTATTCCATTATCACCAGTAGCATCTTGGACTCAATTGTGTCTAATGTAAAGTGACATGTCATTTATACAAAAACAAGAGCTTGCATGATCTACTCATCTTTAAAAAGCTATGTAATAATGCAACATTGTAGTTCAGTCGTAATAAAATAAATGGCTATGTTATTCTTCGGTATTCATTTATAGTAAAGAATTATTTTGTATGTTCAGTGTCTATTCAAATTATACAAGTAATTAGCAATAACATTAATGTTTCTAGCATAGTTGAAAAAATATCCAATTGCAAAAAATCACCAAGCCCGAAAAATGTGGTACGGAAAAAAATCGACAAAAATTTAGAAAAAACTCAGCAAAAACTCAGCAACTTTAAAAATTGCTTAAGCTTCATTAAATTTTTTTTTTTTTTGCAAAATTCAATGATAAGATGCATCCAATGAGTCAATAAAATGAGTACATAGAAGAAACTATCTGAGTCTAGTTATATTTGATTGATTTGAAAGAAAATTAGATACAAAATCGCATCCCCATGTGGAAAGCTCAATACGCTGATATTGATAGTTTGAAACAAAATGAAAATAGCGATTTTTTTTTGTAAAACTGAAAGTAAATACAACATTAATATATTTCAGCTTTTACAAATTCACATCTTCCTCTTCCCATGTTTAGTACTTCTTACTATGGGAGAGGGTGTAGTCATAGGCATTTGTTGTGGCTGCTCAGCCTCCATCCTAGATGTAGATCCTACTGCTAGTGGCTCCAACACTGCCAATGTTTCCTCCTCAGGATCATCCTCAATGTCATCCAATGAGAATGCAAATCCACCCCCCTCCTCCATTTCCTATCACTCAAAGTCATAGATCTCATCCTCGAAAAACAATGGAGGTTGTTCATCTCAACCTATCCAATCATTGTATGGATCTATCTCATCCAGATCAATTGGATCATCTGATATTTCATTAACCTATTTTTTGTACAACCGAATATTATATTGCACATATACAAGGTCATTCAAGAATTTTTGAGATAGTTTGTTCCTTTTCTTTGTGTTGATGGCCTCAAACAAGCTCCAATTGCGCTCACAATTGGATGAACTACAAGGTTGTGATAAGACACGGAGGGAAAATTGTTGGAGATGTGGGTTATTTCCACCCCAATTTGACCACCAAACATCTACAAAAAACAAATTAAGAGTTAGAAGAGAACTTAGAAACTTAGAAAGGAAAGTCAAAACTCAAAAGTTGAAAACATATTTTATCAAATTATTAATATTTGTAACTTGTAAATTTCAAATTTTATACGTGGTGGCCGATTATGTATTGCTCTCTTTGTTAGCTCTAAAGAGAAGAGTGCACCCCTTTTTTCTCTATAACTTTGGATTTCATTAACAATGAGGTCTCTCACCTCAAGGTCAGGTGACATCCTCTAAATGCATTTGATGAGGCCCTCCATGACCTCTCTAGTAGGATCTGAGTAGGTGCTTGAATGGAAGAAATGAGGGTTCAAGAAGTACCGTGTTGCATGGAGGGGTTGGTGGAGTTGATGGTTCCACCTCTTGTCAATAATATCCCAAATGGGATCAAATTTGAGGTTGTCCTCTTTATAATAATTTATTATAGCCTCCTTGGCCCTATCTATGGCCTCATAAAGATATCCCATTGGGATTTTATCCCCATCCACCAAGTGGAGCACTCTAACCAAGGGCTCTGATAGCTACAAATTACAATATAAAAATACAAAAAGATTAGAGTTTCAAATTTACAATGAAAGACATTAAAAGGATTATTCAATTTCAATTCAAATTCAAAGTTTTGAAATTGAAGTTACCTTCACAATCTCTGCTGCCCTTTGTGAAAATTCGACATCAAACACAATTTTTGACACCTTATCTCCTTATGGCTTCTTCAAATAGGTTAAGTCCATCCATGGTTGACTCACAAACATTTATTTTAAAGTTGTCAAAGAACTAAGAATGCTTTGCAACGTTAAGAAAATCATTGCAAACCTTGTGACACTTGGCCTCACCAATTCTTTCCCATGGGTGTGCTCCCTCATCAAACAAAGAACCCAAGGGTGATTGTAGATATATTTAGTGATCCTCCTCGCATCCTCTACAATTGGTGTGACCCAATCTACTTTTCCTATGTCCTCCAAAAGAAGGTCAAGGACATGGGCTGCACATGGTGTCCAAAAAATTGAGGCGTGTCTATCTTGGAGGAGTCTTCCTGCTCCCACATATGTTGTTGCATTATAAGTTGTGATTTGCACAACATTTGCAATCCCCACCTCCATGCAAAATTCCTCCAACATCTTAGCCAATTTTTTTGTACTTTTTACAATGTTGGAGGCATCAACTGATTTTAATAACACCACCCATTCTTTGCATGCAACCAAGAAATTAATGATGGTACGATTTTTTTCATCCATCCACCCATCAGAAAGAATAGAGCAGCCATATTTTTTCCATTTTTCTTTTTGCTCCTCTACTACTACCCTTGCTCTTTTAGTTGCATTAGTAAGAAACCTGCAAGTACAAAGTGAAATTAAGTACACAATTTTAATTTGTAAACAAAAAAAAGCTTAATTCATCATAAATTAAACTTAAAAAAATAAATTAAAGAACATAAACTAACCTCCCACTCAAGTCCGTGCAAGAAGGTGCCTTGTAGCCTTTTCCTATAACTATCAATGTGGTGACCAAATTGTGCCAGTAAGGAGAACTTGCCACATTGAAAGGGATATTGTTAAAATACCAAAAATCTGCATAAGCAATGTTTGCTTTCTCATGCACCTCCCTTTTCCATCCAATCGCCTCTAAGGAAGGTTGTGCACTAGGTTTGTTTCTAGGCACAAAATAATTATCCAACCAGGTAGGTCCTGTAGTTGCCCTTGCCCCTGGTGCTGTACTAGAGGTAGATAAAGGGATGGAGGTGCTAATGGGTTGCCTTGACCTTCAAACACATGGGCCATGAAGATAGCCCACTATCTCTTGAGTAACATCATAATCATCATCCAACTCAATTGGAGCACCTTGAGAAGAGGCAATGGTTGCTTGCATTGTTGCTCTTTCCTTCTCTCTTTGCACTTTTTTTTCTTCTACAGGTAAAATTATGGCATTCATATGTCTTTTTATTTCTTCAGTGGTTTTAGGAAATTCCTTAGCATCATGTTGAGGGATTCTTGCAAGGTGGTACTTGAGGCGATTGATGCCTCCATGTAATTATTTTTTTATATTGAATGCAATATACTGTGCTAGGTAGGTGTCCTAGATAAGCATATTTCTAGGCAGGATCTCTAGCTCCTAGAGGACGAGTGCCTAAAAATCCCATAGCCACGGATGGGGAAAAGCTTGAGGCAGAAGCAGGTTCAGAAGCCATTATCAATTAATTATTAACCTACACAAAGTGAAAGTCAAAGCACAACTTGTTAGTTTTTGATAGAAAATTTAAAAACAAGCTAAATTAGATTAAATCAAAAGAGATTACTTTAAGTTTAAATTAATAAAAATATATCACTAGATTCTAAACAATTTCATAACAAAAAAATTGGATTTAAAAAAAAAATAATAACTAGGGTTTCAAAAAAATGTGAAAAATGTAAAAAATTTGAAAATTACTTCAAACTAGTTAAAAATTAAGCTAATCTAAGATTGTAAACATGTTATTCAACAAAAAAGAGGATTCAAAAACAAAAAAAAAATAACTAGGGTTTAAAGAAAATTTCAAAAAAAAGAAGCAAAATATGTTAAAAATTCAAAAAAAATCATAAAAAATCTTGTTTTGATTAATATAAATGTATTTAAATCATTTTCACACTACATTCAAATGATTTTTAAACATAGAACCAACAAGAATGAATAATTTTTTTTAAAAAAAAAAGAATAAGAAAATAAGAAAACCTACATGGAAATCCAATTTGCCTTATAAATTCGATGTAAATGCCCTTCAAATCTTGTCTTTTGGATGCAAAATCGCTGCAAATGAGTGCACAATGCCTTGGAGAGGTTTTTTGTTGAGTGTGAGAAGAGAATGAATGAAGAAAAGAAACTTAAAATTGCTTTTTAGCAGTTGCCTAGGCGTATGGATAGTTGCATGGGGTTTTCTAGAAAACTTGTCATACTTTCTGCAAAAACTCGCCAAAAGTACGACAAGTTTTTTTGGTGTACAATTGCCTCAAAAAATCGCCGTCCAAAAAACTAGCGATTTTTCCTTAACTTGCCGAGTTTTTGGCGAGTGTTGCAACTATGGTTTCTAGAATACTAACAATAGCACTTGCACATAATGGAATAAAATAATGGAATGAAATAAACTTAGAAAAATCATTTTTTTTTTCCTTTAAGAAATTAAGTATTATCTATTTATGAAATATTTGCAATGTGCATGCAAATTTAAAAGATAAAGCAATACAAATGAAAAAAGAAAGTTGCCATCAAATTGACAAAAAACACTAAAAGTTGTTAGTCTTGCTATGGTTTGCTAAAATGTTATTTCTAATTTTTCATTGACCTACTACCCCGATTTTTGGTATCATTAGTCATTTTATTAAGTCCTTTGCAACATTAAGTTACTAGCCCCTTGCCCTTGATTCTCTCCTAGTTCTCACTTAAGAAGAAGATTTGGATTCAGCATGTGCTTAACTAAATGGCTTTAGTGATCCTACACTTTATGGTTTCGTGAGTCGACTGCATATAGTTTTATAAAGGTTAAGTTAATTGTTGTGGAACCACAGAAAGGGGATAGGTGTCAATCAATATCTTTTTTTTTTTAAAGGGATTCTACGAGTTCACAGGATGCTTCAAGTAGATCTATATGTGACTTGTGGAACTGCATAATGGACATGTGGATTCATCTCAATGTCTCCAATGAGCTTTCTATCGAAGGAAAATTTCATGAGGATTGTGTATCCTAGCACACTAAAGTTTAAAACAACTTTAAAACACATGTTTATTATTTATATCATAAATTACTCAACCATTTGATGAACATTTGATGGATGGTTGTAGTTACATTTTAGAATGAAATGCACAGAGCGCTAGGCTTATGAACTTAAACCTCCAGAATCACCCTATAACCATTAGATTTACAAAGATCAACGGTTGATAATTTTTTATCAACGTAGGACAATTGTTCAATTTATTTCTAAATGTTTGTATAGAAATGTGATGTACTAATTGTTTAGTCCGGAGGCAACACATTGACATTTCATTCACTTTAATATTCAAAAAGAAAAAGTGAAATTTCTACTGCTAATTGATTTTATTTTTAAGTGAGAGGATCAACACATAAGGAGATTTTAGATTTCTCATTGCAATGCACCATGGAGATTTTG
This sequence comes from Sequoia sempervirens, assembly GCA_007258455.2. Lineage (NCBI taxonomy): Eukaryota > Viridiplantae > Streptophyta > Pinopsida > Cupressales > Cupressaceae > Sequoia > Sequoia sempervirens. The sequence continues at coordinate 161,755 of VDFB02106946.1, forward strand.
GGTTCCAACAAAGCTAGCCCATGGCTACCAATATTTTTTTTTTCAAGAATCAAAACTTGGGTAAGTGAAAGACATAATTCCTATGGCTATGTTTCATCATTTCTTAAAATATTATTTTATCAAACTTTGGGTTTATGGTTGAGAACTTGAGAGACTTAAGAAAAATTAAAGAGGACTTAAGAGGTAATTCACACTGTACAAGAATGTCTACCACCACTAGCAGACCAGCCAAAGTTGTTGGGAAAGGAAAAGCAAAATCGGATAGAAAATAGATTATGCTGGAGTGCTTAAAACCCCATGTTTCACTGTTGAATACCATGATATTTATGATCCTGAAATCTATGGTAGGCTTACCTCAAAACTTATATTTTCATGTGAGAATAAGGCTACAAACCAAATGCAAATTAATAGTTTTAGTGCATCATGGGTAATTGGATTAGGGTGCATGATGTTACATGAGTTTTTCCCTTGCCCAAAATTTATCATGGTCTTTGCCCATAATTATGATGATAACAAAAGAGTAATTGTTAATAAAGATAGAAAAGAAGAAATTTTATCCATTTCTATAGAATAATTTGGAAATGTGATGGGGTTTACAACTAAAGAATTTGGAAATGTCCACATTGACCTAGAAAAGCTTGCTAGTGATTATGAATCAATAGGTGAAAGGGAGAAAAATACTTCTAAATAAAATAATTATGGATTGTCAAAGAAACTTATTGAAAACTAATCATAAGCCTCCTTATGATTTTGTAATTTTTAGACCATGGGTTTAGGATACTATTTCCATGCTACCATTTTTCCTCAGACTAGATAGCAATCGAGAAGTGGGTGCAAGCCTCCTTGAAATGGTATTTAATATCCATTATAATGGGAATCCTGTCAAAAATAACTTTCTTGAGCACATTTTTGAATCCATGCATAAACATTTTTTTAATGATTAAAGGAGATTCCACTAAGACATTTAGGTCCACAACCTACTTGTGCTATTTTTTTCTATTTAAATTTAGTGGAATGTTTTAGAGCAACAAGCTTTAGATTCAACACTATATGAATGCTAAGAAAAAGAAAATGGATCTATTATATGACTAGACCACTAAGATAAGGATGCATGATTCTTGAAGGAACTACAATCATTTTGTAGACTGCTTTTTGGCTCTATTGTATCAAACAATTACAAATACTCCAATACCTAGATTTCCTTTGTCATGTAGAAATTGCATTCAACTAGGAAAAGAAATACAATTGGCTGATTGGTACTTAATGGAAGAATATACTATGCTAAGATTTTATGGATCAGGAGTAGAGCCATACAAACTTCCAATACATGTGACAAAAAGGGTTTTTGCATTGAAATATGTAAGGAAGATGGAGAGTATTGATGAACTATACTTTCTCAGTCAACAAAAGAAGATCTTATTTCCTTCTTTACCTTTTTCATGTGGATGGTTCACATTTGAGAGAAAAGCATTTAATGTGGTACATGATCTTTTGAAAAAAATAAAAATTGATGATGTCTATCACTAGCAGTATGATCCATGTGACACTATTAAATCAAGGATTATGGCCAATAGGAATGATGCAAGTAGAATTCAACATCAAAGTAAACCCTTGCTTGAAAGCTTGAGAAACAAGGCTTCTTTGGGATGAGGTCAAAATAGCAATGGAGAAAAGTGTTGTTGAGAAAGGTATTTCTTTTGAACAATTGTCAACAAAAATTTTGGTATTGCACCAATAGAAAGGAGCAAAGAATCAAATCAAGAGTTACAACAATTTTTATTAAAAAAAAGTGATAAACCATCTAGTAGAGTAAAAATGCCAGATTCTCTAGATAAGGATTGTAGAGAAAAAAATTAGACACAATAAAAAATTACTACCACTACCTTTTGTTCTATGAGGAAGGATCTAGGTGAACCAAGAACTAGTGTAGAGTTTGGAGACATCGAAGAACATTCTAAGTTTAGCAAGTTGTGGAATATAGAGCATCACAATGAATGTGAAGAAACTCATGATGATAGGGAAGAACAAAGTGTACAATATGCAAGCAAATTCAAATCTGGTTTAAGTGAGGCCACAAAACAAGCATATACTTTAGGAGCAGCCATATCCAAAAAAATGGGTTATGAAGGTGGTCCTTTGGGGTCCAAAAGACAAGGCCCTTGGAGGGTAACAAATGTACACCCTAGAAAACTAGTTGATAAATGAGGCCTTGGATCTAATAAAATAGACGAAGGGTGCATAGAAGTATAGCTGAAATAATTCATTTTGTTACAACTTCAAATCCTCATCCTCATGGTCAAATACAATCACAACTAGGACATGCCCATGGTGGAGAAACTAGTGCAAATAGCACTACCACTAGTGGAAATGGTATGGGAGTAGTACTAGTAGTGGTCAACTTGTGCTACAATAACAAATTACACACAAGAGGCCAACAATACAAGATACCACACAAACACCCAATGATCAAGGCATATTGA